>JAVJIF010018672.1:0-88478 GCA_038442645.1 Agave tequilana | reverse complement strand
TGAGAATGCGTGAGGTGTTTCAGTTCCATCCGGTTGCTTACCTTGTACCTGCCACTACATTCATCAGAATGAATGTTTTCAAGCCGGGGAGAATGATGGGTAAATCGTACAGCTCAGATCTAGTAGGATTTGTTGATTTTATTTAATTAGATTTGGATAGGTTTAGGTAAATTAGGATTAATTGAATTAGATTTGGGTAGATTGATCTTCTCAATAATTGCACGTATGATGCACGTATTGTAAGCTATATATAGCCGTGTATTGAATTTTGAAAAAAATAATAAATTGATTAAAAATTCATTTTCCTATGAAAATTGTGTTGTTTTAGTTTAATCTCATAGACTGAATCGAATCAGACGAATGAAGCCAAGATCCGGGTTGCGATTCATGATCATATTTTCCCTTTCCTCTCTTGTTCTTTCCCAATTCCACCAAATCCCCCACCACAAACCCAAATTTCCCCTCCGTTCCACATTATTCTGTCTTTTTGCTATCCAGGGAAGAAAACAAGCATTAGAATCTGATATTCAATTTTAAGGTTGCATACGAACTTTATGGTATCACAGCTCTTAGCGGACCTCATATATGGAAGGCTGAACAGTTAGAGAAATGATTTTAGCATTTAGCAGGGAAATAAATGAGAAGGGCAGGAAGCCGGGCTAAAAATATTAAAAAAAATAAGACATTGTAAGAGCTCCAATGAAACCAAAGAAAGCACAAGTAGAAGATATGATAAGTATTAGAGAAAACGATATAATGATGAAGCACTTTACTGAAACCAATTTTTTCATCCACGAAGACCATGAAATTCTAGTGAATTATATGTCCAACATATCTAAAGGCTTCAACAGTGAATAGGGGACAAATTTACTCAAAATATCATTCAGATCCTTGTAGTGATTAGATGTCCTCCTTTCTCAAGTTACTAGAGTAAGCACAAAATACTCTAGATATCTATCATTTTTCTATTTTTAGATGTTACACATAAGACTAATAGAAAATTTGCAACAGAACTGTCTGATAACATAAAAAATTCCAAGTAGGAATTGAGTCTTCGTCAGCAGAACCAAACCGCAACCAGAGCTCGAATTAAATTCCTAATACAATGGTTTAAATCACAAAGGTAAAGCTAATTTTCTTTGTTCCCAGCAATTATGAAGCTGCATTCTCACAAGTCTATGCATTCTGTTGCATTTTTGCCTACACATACAGCAACCATTGGGAGGTAAATCTGCTTCCACGAACCTTGTCTCCAACTTCAGCTTCAATTGGTTCAATTTACATCCGTTATTTCTCCTTTATCACAGATATCCATTGCTACCTTTATTGGTGTTATGTAATAAATAGATATAATGACTTTTGTGTAAAAATCCTTATATATTATCTTAAAAAAAAAGATGAGATGGGTTTGATCCATCCATCAATTCTCTCTAATTCATCTCTAACCCTAACCTAACTCTGATTATCATGGTATCAGAGCAAAGATCCCTTATTCTCCTTTCCTTCTCTTCTTCGCAGTCGACTGCCGAACTCGCCAATCCGAAGATTGTCGCCACTCACAACCTCTTGAACATATCCAACAGTTTGCCACCGCCTCTTTCACACTCATAATCGATTGGATTCTCTCCGATTATTGCAGTCACCACCTCCTCTTCCATCCCGAATCCTTTATCTGACCTAGACTTCACCAACCAGACCGATTTGTTACCTACTGACCCGTTTCAACCCCAATCTGACCTCGCCTCGTCTCCATCCTCACCCTAACCTAATTCGACGCCACCCTAAGTAGATTCGACTCTGATATAACCTCATCTCCCTAGACAGCAACAAAACAATTGAAAACTGACCCGTCTTCATCATCTTTGACTTCTTCCCCTCCTGACAGTATCGGCATAACAACAACTTCAACGACTTCTCCTGCGCTCCTTCTCTTCTCTTCTTTTTTTGCACTCCTCTCCCCTTTTTGCTTTGTTAAATTAACAGAATAAAAAATTTGTTTGCTATTTCTCTCTGCAGCAGATAGGTAAAAAAGTTGTCTTTCTTTTTTCTTTGTGTATGTCGAGGGTTGATGAGAGGTTTAATGGATGACGTGTTTTGAGTTGTATGTGTGAGCTTGGAGGTTATGTACTGTCTTTTGAAGTTATGTTTTGTGTTAGGAGGATCTTGAGTTTTGACTGTAGTAGAGTGGATTCAACGATTATGACAAAGTCAGCAGAGCTCAAACTTGATTGTTCCAGAGTTTGTTACTAGCAAGATCATTGATAGGAAGTTGAATGGTGATACTTTTAGAATGGAGGAAAATTGTTAAAATTAATTTAACTGATCATGGAAAGAAGAGTCATACACGGATCCTCTTAGATCTTAAGACGGATGAGTGAGAGCGAGAGGATGTTGCTCTCGTTGGTCAGGCGTTGAATATCATGGAGCTGAAGATACAAGTTTGGTGATGCTACATCGACCATGAAGGAGATGTGGAAACTATCTTGAGGAGGTGCATTCAGGGAAGGATAATCTTAATAAAGCTTTCAATGTCATTCGGGGATATTCCGAAGTAAGAGGCAACAAAAATTTGTCTCAACACTATGCAGACTTCAACAGGATTTATGAGAAGCTGAAGATGTTATTTCCCATCTCACAGGATGTGAAGAAGATGCAGAAGCAGTGGAACCAGCTAACAGTGTTAACTTTTCAAGGAAATTTGCCGTCAGAGTATACTCTTACACATCCACAGATGATAGGTAGTTCTGCATTGACTCCCTACAAGAGACATCGATTTCTTCAAGGTGTCTTTCCGGATGAATCACAAAAATCCAATAGGGAACGAGTCCCATGAACGGTCAGCTCTAGCCGTTCAATAGTGACAGTTAACAACTCCTGGTGATGGTCGACGAGGAGGCCGTTTTGGCAGTGGCAAAGGAGATTCTGACCGAGGTCGTTTGGTAGTAGTACACTGGAGATTTTGGCCGAGGAGGCCATTTCAGTGGTAGCAGAGGGGGAGATTTTGGTAGTGGAGGAAATGGAGCAGAGAATTGACAAGTCATGAGAACTTGCTACAACTGCAGGGACGTTGGACACCGAAGAAAAAGGTGCCCTAAATTGTACGACATGACCTCTCAATGGTTGCTCATGTGGCCTATGCATCAGGGGGATAGGTTCCCTCAAGTTCTAGAAGTGTACTTATATCATATGAAGAGTCCGAAAAATACCAGATATGCCAGCAGTTTCAGGCTACACAGATCACACCATTCTCATCCACTGTTACCTTGACACAATTAGTAACCCTACTGCATGTTTCACTTTCAGAGCTCCTAATACTTGAATCATTAATACTGGTGCATCTGATCACAATATCGAGAAACAAAGGTATTATGTATGACTTGTCTTCACCTTTATCACTTCCTACAATAACTTTAGAAAATGGTACTATTTCTCGTGTTGAGAGTGTAATTGTGCCAAAGTTACTGATTCGTTACCTTTGTCATCTTTTTTTCCATACCCAAGTTTTCATTTAATCCATTATCTATGAGTAACCTACACAATCTTTGAATTGTTCGATGTTATTTCCTGATCATTCTGTATTTCAGGAGATTGAGACGTAGAAGACAATTGGCACAGGACTTAAATATAAAGGTCTGTATCACCTGGAGACTGGTGCCAGTTCGGTTGTATGTGTTAGCTCTACTTTTTTGTGAGATTTACATCATCAGCTTAGTCATCCTACCTTGCAAGTTTTAAAGAAATTAGTTCCTGAGTTAGGTCAAGTGTCGTCTCTTGAATGTGAGTCATGTTGAATGGGTAAATATCACCGTGTCTTATCCAATTAAGAGTCAATAAGAGGGTAGATCACCTGTTTGAACTCTGACATTTGGGGACCTTGTCCTGTTAGTTCAACAGTTGATTTTAAATATTTCATCATCTTTGTGAATGATTTTTCTCGTGTGATATGGTTATATTTAATGAAAAATCGTTCAGAGGTTCACTCCTTTTTTCAAACTATCTATAATAAAATCAAAAATCAGTTTGGTATGTTCGTTCATACTTTGCAGACTTGTAATGCGAAAGAATTTAATAGTTCATCTTTTATGCATTTCTTTTTTATACTGGAATTAGTCGCCAAATCTCTTATCCTTACACTCCACAATAAAAGGGGGGGTTGAACGTAAAATCATCACTTGTTTGAGGTGACACAAACTTTGTTAATTGACATAAATATTTCCAAATACTTCTGAGGGGGCATGCTTAAAGCTTGCTATCTAATTATCACATACCTTCTATAGTTCTTGATGGTCAGATACCATATTATGTTCTTTATCCCAAACGTGTGACATTTTCTTTACCTCCTAGAATTTTTGGTTTAGTATGTTTTGTTCATAATCATAGTACCAATCGCATCAAAATAGGTCCTAAAGCTTTCAAATGCGTCTTTTTTTAGAGGTCAAAAAGCATATAAAGCTGCTATCCCACTTTGCATAAGTTTGCGATCTCTGTAGAAGTTACATTTTTCGAATCCACACCATACTTTGATAAAGAGATCTCCAAGAGGACATCATCAGATGTTCTTTCTAGAAAACTCATCTTCATGTGTCAATATGGATCCTACGCTATAGAGATATAGACAGGTGTATACTAGACGTGCCAAATCCACTACCGATTGCCAGTTTTTCCTGTATTTTGATCACTGACACCATATCAGGTGAGAATGTTGTTATTCCTTCTTTTATTGAATGATTCTCAATTGATCTTGATATTCCTATTGCTCACCATAAAAAAAAAGAGTTGCACTTTACATCCGCTACATAACTTCTTATCTTTTGCACATCTTTCTACACAATATTGTGCTTTTATTTCCTCCATTGATTCTCATCTTATTCCCAATCTGTTTCAAATGTCATGTCAAATTCAGAATGTTGGGCAACGATGGAAGATGAGATGCATGCCTTAAAGCAAAATAGGACATGGGAACTAATTCCATTTTTAGCTAGGAAGAAGGCAATTAAATGTCGGTGAGTATATATATTGTCAAAACCCTTATGGAACTCTAGCTCGTCTCAAGTCTCATTTGGTGGCAAATAGATACTCTAGACATATGATGTAGATTATCAGGACATATTCTCTCCAGTAGCAAAAATGACTTCAATTCGGTTGCTTATTTCACTTGTTGCTACACATCACTAGACTCTATATCAGTTAGATATTAAGAATGCATTCCTCCATGGCATTCTTGATGAAAGTTTATATGAAGCAACCACCTGAGTTTGCTGCTCAGGGGAATATGGCAAAATTGTCGTCTGCAAAAGACACTTGATGGCTTGAAACAATCCCTTCTAGCCTGATTTGGGAGATTTGATTCTGTCATTCAGGAGTTTAATCCTCGTCCTTCTCAGAAGGATCACTCGATTTTCTTTCGCATTCATCAGGAAAAATGTATTTTCTTAGTGGTCTACGTGGATAATATTGTAATTACAGGAGATGGTGTCTAGCGATTAGTGACCTAAAGTCACATTTTATAGTAAAGTTTCAGACCAAAGATCTGGGGCCACTATGTTAATATCTGAAGATTGAGGTAACTAGATCTAAGAAAAGATCTCACTTATCTCACTTTCTCAGCAAAAGTATATGTTAGATATGTTGTCAGAAGCAGGTATGCTCGGGTGTAAAGCTACGGATACACCTATGGATCCAAACTTGAAGCTATTGCCTGATCAGGGGAGCTCTTAGAAGACCAAGAAAGGTATAGAAGACTAGCTAAGAAGCTAAATTGTTTGACAGTGACTCGCCAGTATTGCATATCCAGTTAGTGTTGTGAGCCAGTCATGTTAGCCCCACAAACGAGCTATTAGGATGTTGTAATTAGGATATTGTGGTATCTTAAAAGTGCTTCAAGAAAAAGGCTTCTGTATTCAGATTGTGATCATAACCGCACAGCTGGCTTCTCTATACAGCTTGGGCAGTTGTCCAATCGATAGGAGGTCTACTATAGGTTATTGTGTATTTGTTGGAGAAATCTTGTGTCATGTCGTCTCTAGATCAAGTGCCGAGTCAAAATATAAGGCTACGGTTGATCTTACACGTGAACTTGTGTGGATACAAGATATTCTGACCGAGATGGGCTTTGTGCCCAAAACTCTGATGAGGTTATATTATGATAACAAGTCAAGTAATTACATTGTACAAAACTCGGTGTTTTATGAGGATGAAGCATATTGAAGTAGATTGTCATGTGGTATGGATAAAGTACGATATTTATATTATTGAACCAAAGTTTCTATCTTCTGTCAGTCAGCTTGTGTATTTGTTGACTGAGCCACTTGGGAGATCTCAGGTGCAATTCTAACAAGTTAGGTATGTATGATGTACATGCTCCAGCTTGAGGAGAGTGTTATGTAATAAATAAATATAAGGACTTTTGTGTAAATCTTTATTTATTATTATACAATAAAAAGGAGATGAGATGGGATCGATCTATCCATCACATTCTCCCTAATTCATCTCTATCCCTAACTCTAACTCTGATTATCAATTGGGATGTCCCTACTTGTGTTATTCCAAGTTCTTTCTTCAGTATAACCATTTTTTTATAATTACTTGCTCTAACCATGTAACTTCAAAATTGTCTATGGTTAAATCATCTCAACTGCATTGTCAGTTGGCAGTTCTGGTTCCCGTTTGTAAGTAATCCTCTTCATTTAGATTTAACGTGAATGTGAAATAGTTCTCAGAATTATTCTCCCTATGCATCCATTAGAAGATGCATGAGCTCATTATACCAATGATCAAAAACGTGGGTAAAGACCGCCCCTATAAGGAAACTCGTCCAGTTAAGTTCTTCCAAATTCATCCAGGGATCTACCTACTAGGAGAAACTTCATTGCACCTTCCAAGAATTCACAGCACCACTACCTGCTTTGAAAGAGTTTTCCTTTCCTGTGGACCCATTGAGAAGCTCCATGGCAGTTTGTTTCTTTGTGTCACGACAATTTGAAGCTACCTGGAGTAGTAGCAGTTTTGATAAATTTCATGCTAGAACCTCTGCATTTAACTAATATTCAATTGTTCGCATCTATTTTATGGTCGTATAACTCAGGCATCCCACGGGTTCTGCCAGCGTCATAGTCTACTTCAAATTTGAGAATATGGCTCAATTTAGATCTTTGACTTGTTATGTGCCTTGGAGGGAATGTGGTTCCCTATAGCAAATCTTTATAATATTACATGATGTTACCATATAAAATCTTATCGATTTACCTCTTCAGTCTTCATCTAGATTTATTGCAGCCTCGGGCATTTACAGAATGCTCCTAGTTGCATGAGCTTAAATTGCGTAAGTGGATGAGCTCATCTAAAGTGTAGTTGACTGGCCCTAGACATTTATGATTAGACCCTCACAAGTAACAAATTATGGGGACTGACGCCACTTTTCTTGGCAAATCTTTAAGATTAGATCGATTACTGTATAGAGGGATTTCTTGAGTTAAATTTATGCTCTACAGCAGACCCCATTTTGACCACCCCCCACCCCCCCCCCCCCCCCCCCCCACAAAAAAAAAAAAAAAAAAACACCAGTGAACCCACCCACCCATACACAACCCTCCCCACCCCAAACAAGGAAAATAAATAAATAAATAAATAAAACTAACCGGCCTAAACCAAATAAACATGCATGGAAAAAAAAAAAGATGTGCATTTTTGTGAGAAACAATGTTTATCATTTTCAGTTGAGTTGGGTTTGGAACGGTCTTGGCAACCTACATCTGAAGTTTCAAGAACTTAAGAATACACCCGCCATCGGTTAGGTTAGTTGGGATAAAAAAACAACTTTTGCAATTGAGGAACCACTTTTTCAATTGAGCATATTATCTATGGTGTAGAAAAATGATGTATGTTTCAAATATGCAGCATAACTTAAAGATCCCTGTCTATTTTTGATATTACTATTAAAATTCTCTAGCACGCCCCCCAACGATTGCAAGCTTTTATCACTCAGAAGATTAAACAAATTGAAACATAAAACATGAGAAGAGCTGAATTGAGTTAATTTAGCAACAATTCTCTAAAAAGGTGATGGTGAGGGTCAGTACTCACTCTGTGAAGTCGAGTGCTGGCAAAAGTTGTCATCACATGACGTATATCTGTGCGTTTTGTAACATCTAAGCTGGCAGGCCAGCTGAAATTTTATGCGGAAGAAAACCAGTTAGGACATGCATAAAAATAAATTGGCATTGTTCAATGATAGAAGGATAAAACCCTTACTCTGCGGGTTCAGAGACCACAGTCGAATATCTGCACGCAGATGAGTCTTCTCGAACTGCATAATTGTACAGTAATGAACGCCACTTTTAGAAAGTGTACCTCGCCACTGATGGTGCACTCGAGGCTCTCCAAATTGCAAACTAGACGTATCGGGGCCAGCTTGCGGAGGAGGAGAACTGGGAGGAGGGGGGACTGAAGGAGGCTGAGAAGGGGGTAATGGAGGTGGAGAAGGCAAAGGTGGTGGTGCATTAGGTGGAGGGGGAGGGGGAGGCACTAGACTTGATAACATGTAACACTAGCCATTTGGTCAATCATCTGCATGGAACCACCATGCAACTGTGAAACTGGATTTATAGAAGATGGTACAAATGGTACAGTTGGATGTGCATTAAAATGATGATTATCTGTGTCTAACATGCCTGGGGAATGTGATTGGACACGGAAGGATTGTTGGCAGAATTGTCCCAGGAATTGCTGGATTGAAGTATACAGGACGACCAAAAGAGGGGGCTTGCATTGGGGGTGGTATCATGGAACCACCAGGTACGCTAGTGGGAGGGCATGACTGAGTTCCCTGAGCCGACAATAGTGGCTCAAAGTCTTGCTTCTTGTATTGCCAACCTTGTTCTGCAACATGAGGGGTCACAGGACCTAATTAAACCCACAGAAACCTATCAGTATAATGTATATGTAAAGAAAAATTAGCTTTCACAGACCTGATAAAACCCACAGAAACCTATAATTATGATGTATATCTAGAGTGAAAAATTTAGTTTACACCACCACAATTTTACCTGCAAATGAATGGTCCAGTAGCATGCTCCTTCCAAAATCATTGACTTTCCTGGACCCAACTTCCAACATTTCTGCACTGCTGTTGATGGCCCAGTTTGACTGAGAACGTCCAATATGTACTTGAGTTGCAAGATTTTCCATCTTCAATCTTGGTGATACAAGTTCACGGATGCTACCATCTGGTTTATATGTAAAGAACTGGAATAGGGTTTTGAAGGCTTATTTCTACACCAGCAGGACCATGAGATGGAAAATATCCTGAAGCATTCATGTTTCGGGCTGTGGAACTAGCAGCAGAGCTGTCATGTATAGAGCGAGCAGGTGGTGAAAATACCATGTGGTTTGCAACAGTTCCAGAATTATCCATTCTAAATTCAACAAGAATAGATTTTGCTCCAAACTTTGCACCATGCAAGTGGGACTTTGCCAGGTCAGCAGCTTCGTGTGAACGGAAGTCTATCAAGCAGCAACATGCTGCTCTGTTAAACTGCCACCTGGTAAGTTCACCATATCGGGAGAATGCACTGATCAACTCTTCATCAGAAATGGAAGCATCTATTTGCCTCACCAAAAGCTGACAGCTGGAAACAAACTTATCATTTGAACAGGCATTCATTGTCAAGCTTCTATCAGGACCACCAGTCTCTTTACGAAGGCGTCTAATGTGCGCCATCGCACTAGCTGCTTCTTCAGCACTCCCAAATTCCAACAGCAAGGCATTTTCACTTGTAAGATCAGTAATCAGTGGTTTCCTCGTTCCTGCCATCATCAACTCATGCAGTATCTCATCTTTTGCCCATTCGGTTGACACCTTACCAATGTAAACATGACAACTGTCACCAACCACAACATTGTTAGCAACTCCTCTGCTACCTAATCCTCTGTCTACAAATTTGATTAGAAGGCAACCACCCCATGGTGAAGAACCCTGCATATATTCACGAGCTCTCACTGCATCCATTATGTTTCTGTACTCAATCAAAGCAAAATCTTTAGCAGGAACAATGAACTGTACCAGAGGACCAAAATCCTCAAATTGTAACCGAACTACCGTTTCAGATGCATCATGACCAAGAGAACCTAACCAAAGTTGCTTAGAAGCTGGGAACACATTCATAGCAGCAGGATCCCCATCACAGTACCATATATTTTTATTATATGAAGCATGATGTTGTGCAGTTAATTGTTGCCTAGGTGATGGGAAAATGTTAGATGCACTACCAGAAGCAGATATCCTCGTTGGAAATCCAAGGTCACTATTTGAAGCCTTGATTTTCTCTACTTCAATGGCATGTCTTGTGTCAGGATCATCATTTTTGAAACCTAGTTGCCTCTTAGTGCGAGGAGAAATAAACTGGTTGTTTATCACGTCCTTAGCAGACAACTTGTTTGGACACGAATCTTCAAGGTTCCTACTCTCCAAGTTGGTCACCGATGCTGACCTTTCTCCTTCACAAGTTAAACCACCAATGCGTGACTGGGGATCAACCCTGTTAGAAAGCAGTGTTTTGTGAGGCTTCAAATTCTGAACTGAATCTGTTTCAACAGTATCGTCCTTGCAAAGCGCATCACTAACAGATGCATTATGCACCCCCATGGAGTGCTCCTATTAGGTGCATCAGCACTCTCACTATGTTGGGTAGGGATGTTGCAGTCTGCATATGGAACACTAACATATTTTGACGAATCAAAATTATCCCCATTGTTCTCCTCAGAACCAGCTTCCTGAACCGCATCAGATAAAGATCCAAAGATTTTCTCCAGAAAAGATGAGATCTCCGGAATATCCTCAGAACTGAAAGATCCACATAATTTCTTGTACCTCCAAATCATCCAACCTCTCAAGGATGGTTCCATGTGTAGAACCTGCACATGCAAACCTCAGATCAGATACAAGGTTTATTCCTGATAATATCAAGGCTAAACTCTTACAATGAAATGCATACACCAATTCACTTATAACGAAATGAATATTAATAACCGTATGGGAAGAATACATGAAAAAATATAAGAGTTCGAACTTCAGTTAGATTTGTATACAATCATCAGAACCATAAAATCATCAAACAGAAATTTTTTTTTTCTTTGTTCTCTTCATCTCAAACAGTAACTAAAATGAGCTCTAAACTGATCAGCAAGGGAATGGGCACAGGTTTTCACAAATAAACGATAGAAAATTTTATTAAACCCACCAGATCAAAACAAGACATTAAAATGATGAACATGTTACAGAACCACAAAAAAACCTACATGGTCATTGGAACGGAACGTAGGTTATTATCCTACATTTTTAGTGATCTATGAATATTGAAAAACAAGGAAAGATGATTATGTGTATCAGGATAACAAATATATAAATGAATTGACACACTTTCCAGGTTGAAGTGTAAATAACTTTGTCGGCATGTTCCACAAACCATCTTGCTGAAAACATGACCACTTAAAAAGATGTAATGGCACATCTAACGGGATAACAAAAAAATAGATGAACCGACATAGTTTTCAGCTTGTAAGGTAAAAAATTCGATCAGCATGATCCACATATCTTGTTACCAAAAAGATGAATGTAAAATAATAGAACTTATCATAGTTATTCATTTTACATGATTATTTGATGGTGACGAAGGAACCTAGGTGAATCATAGATTTAATGCAGAAATGACAAAAGAAAGGATACCCCAAGAATGGTATAGACCTTCAACCTAGCTGAACTGTTATGCTTAAAGCAGTTTAGAGATCCTTTAGTAAGTGAACAGAAACAATTTTCAGAAACAAAAATACACAATTCTTTTCTAAACTTGGATGCATTACAGAACACTGAACACTATATATTATAACATGTGTTCACAAATAAAAGTCTGCATATATAATAAAAAAAAAAGTTTTACCTCCATTAATACTGAAACACAAAACTGGCTCATTATTATAATATCAGTATCTGAGATTGACCATACTAAATTAAGAGATTTCACAGGATATACCAAGCCACGGGCCTAGACTTTGCGGGAGTAGCATCTTGTCTAGTCGGACTGAAAGGTACATTTTCAGATGCGTGTTCAAGCACTTGAACATTTCAAACGCATGAGTCATGGAAGCACTAATAACACTTCTCAATACTCATCTAAATAGGAAGAGAAAAAGAAAAATAAAGAAAACATCATCTGGAAAACCATACCAACACTAGTTATTGTTCCAGAACGTAAGACCTCCAACGGATGACTATCTTCAATAAAATTATCATATTATTACAAAAATTGATCTTTCTGTTTAATTGATCAATAAAAAACAGACGCCTGATGAAAACTCGCCAATCAACTGGAGAAATATGAAGTGTGTGTAAATTTAGCAATAATGAGGTCCAAGATAAAATTGCTGCTATGCTACAATTAAACACACTGCAGCCAGCACCACCAGAAAACCAGAATAACTACAGTGGACAACATTCTGTAACTTGGTATGGACTTGGACTTTCAAATTATATTAGACATACTCAAAATTCTAGGGATTAAACATTTCACGTGCTGCAACAAAGAAAGATTAGAAATATGGTTAAGGAAAATTATTGTTTATTGCCATAACAATATGGATGAGATCCAATCATGAAAATCAAACCCAATTGCAATATTTCCTTATAAGGATCCACAAAGAAATACAAACATGAACTTTCCCATTATACTAAAATAAAGGTAGTTAAAAAAGAAACAGAGATGGATTGATCCATCAATTCCCAAAGTTTTAGTAAAGGCAACTTCGTTATAAAATTCTAAATTTTGCAGATATTTTGAATTTTCAAACTCATAGATCTCTAATTCAGAAAAACACAGAACTAGTTTATCAAGAGTCAAAAAAATTCAGATATTACTATGATGATCTAGCAATATATTAAAGTTTTCCCCATTGGACTTCATATAATCTATAGCAAAGTTTCTAATATGTGTCCATATAAATTATTAAGCACATATGTAAATACTGAAATAACAAAAAAAAAAATCTCACTAGCTGATTTTCTTTAAAAAAAAAAAAAAAGATTAAAACAATAACAATAACAAAAGCAAAAAAAAGAGCTTTTCTCCCATTTCTTTGGGTTGCCTCAAGCCACTAATGGGTAGAACACCATTTACCATAACTAAATTACTGGTCTTTGCAGATAAGAACAAATGTATTGAAACATTAAGAAAAAGGCACAGGAAGGTCTCTTTAGTAGAAAACCCTGTTTGGAAACAGGAGAAAAGGGATGGAATGCCTACTGAAAAAACAACCAAACAAATCAAGGGTTTTCTTCTATGACAGATGATCAACATGTATTTAAGCATTACCATTCTGACAAAACAGTTTCTTAGATAACAGCAAGAGTTTCTCCAGATCAATGTTATCATTTGATACAGAATTCACTTCAGATCCTTTGCATTCTGCGTCACATGGAGCAGAATCAGTGCATAGCGGAATCCCATCACTTATCCTGTTCGATGAATGAGTTACCACGTTATCACTCAAATGACTTCCCAACTGACTTAGAAGTATTGTCCTCCTTTACGATGACAGAATCAGTACCACTGGTAACTAGGAGATCAAAACAGGCAGCAAGTAGGTTTTTGGGAAAGAAAAATATGCGAAGCAAGCATAGTGCTCGAAACTTGAATAACTTCTGCGATGGAGGTTCATTATCATCCCTGGCTCTTGTTTTAGATCAGAAAAGAATTCCATCGGTTCAAGCAGCCTCCGAATTTCACTAAGACCTACTTGATAGATATCCTTTCCCTCAAAAGTTGAAGTGAAAAATGTAAGCACATTTTGGAAAACTGCAGAGCAGATACCACTGATGACAGATGATGTTGGTGCTTCATGCGAAGCTGTGCAACATATATCCACGAGCCCAAAAACACAGGCCTTAGCAGTCTGATACGCAACACCATCCACATCCTCTCCTCTCATTAATACACCAAAGCTCCAATTGTACATGTTGATGGACACTTTAGCTGCAGCTTCCAGAGCAGTAGGACAAAATGAAGCATATCGAGGAATAAGCTCAGCTACAATACGTTGCACACTGGTGCAACCTATAAAGCACAAAAAAGAGGCTGAGAAGGAACTCCGAATATCACTTCAAAAACTTTTAACAGGATAAATAAATGATTCATGAATCTGAATACAGATTGTTCATAAAGAATACAATAATTAGTCAGATCAAGTTTATTGCAATATCCAAAGTCATTTGGTGATAATCTGTTTTCTACAAATGTAAAATAGCAGCTAGAATAAGAAAAAACACATTCAATGATAAAATATTCATCACACTAATAACATTTGTAAAGAAAGGTTCAGTTGCTACATACTGCACAAGCCCAACATAAGAAGTTGAGAGTTGACGTCAGATTGAAGGCAATCATAACGTATATTCTTCATTTTTTTCTCTTAAAAATAGCATGAACATAATAGGATGGATTGCTGGGGATGACATTAAGGAATCTGGAACTTTTGCAATAAACCAAGAATCTAAATTTAAAAGAACCAAACGAAACTGCAGTCAAATTTCCATAAAATTGTCGCTGCATGACATGACTACCATGGCCAAATTGCTGTAACATAGCTATAGAAAATAGCCAGGACCTCTATGCCAAAACATCATGGAAGTAGTAAATAAACCACAATTCCCTAAATTTCTCTAATGTGTACTTTATGCAGCCTGTGACAAAGGCCATTTCCTGTTTTCGATGGTTGCATTAGATAGGTCTTTGAGCAGGCTTATTTAACATCCTCATTAACTGTTTCTCTAGAATGTCGAGGCCTCTTCATCTCTGTAAATACCCAACCTTAGATATCATTTACCAATCAATTATATTTTGAAATGTCAAAGTGATATTTTAAACGGATGCATTGTGCCCTCTCCAGCTCAATCAACTAGTGTAATTAAGGTTTTGAGTCTTTTGACACTCTAATATGACAAGTTAATAGTTAATACAGACTCCGTGACATGCAGTCCAAGTCTCCATCATCACCATAAGAATTAGCTATCAAATGGGTTTTAGAAAGAGCCCTAAAAAAGGATCACCATGGTTTTTCCCAATGGGTGGCAACTAGTCAACCCTCTCCAGGTATCTTGATGCAGAAAAATCTACATGGACACCACTTGAATGTCAGAATTCGAGCAAAAATTGCTCTAGTTGACAAATTTAGAACTCTAAAGTACGAATCCGCAGCAAAACATGCTGAATTTCCTCTTATAACTGAAAATAAAAGGTCTATCGAAGACTATATGACTGAGTATAACCAAAACAACCCTCAGCTTTATGCGGACTGCCAGACCTGACTGCTCAAACATACTGAAAAAAAAGAAAATCCAATACTAAACTAGATAGGATATGAAACCAACTAAAAAGGACTCCAACTTTTCCTACATACAATATGGAATCTATTACCCCCAATGGTTACCATTCATGAATACCATTCAAAAGGTTACTATAAATGGAAATAGAAACCTCTATAGTAACTATTTTCCTCCCATCTTCTTTTAACTAAAAAAATCAAAATACATAAATTCGAAAGATCTTATGGAAGCTGATTTCAGACTTGACCATGGTTTCAAATATCGACCAATTCTAATATATATCGGTAATATCGCATCAAGTTTTGAGGTACCCGACATGATATTAACCTTATAACCTGAATTTGAGACAAATATTGCCGATATGGGTGTTATTATCAATATTGACGGCCGATATTCATGATATTAATATTTAAAACCATTGACCGATACGATTTGGAGATTTTAAACTATAGACTTGACCTTACAAACTACGATCCACTAACTCTTGACTGATGTCCTCATGTCAGCTTGCATGTAGATTCACCCCCCCCCCCCCCCTTTCCTCAATTGTCTGCATCGATCACTTCCACTATTTCAAACTTGTAGTCCAATTTGATGTCCATGGTGAACAAACAAGCCAACAAACTTGCACGGAAAGTTTTGAGTTATTTTGCTTCTCTCCTGAAATCATGCCATAGATTAATCTTTAAAATCAACCGACGTGACATTTCCAACAATGCTTGTAAATAGAACAAAGTCTCAACCATCCCCTTGCTGTCCTCTATTGGGATCTATAAAGCGAGGACACTCCCTAAAGCCCCCTTACCTGTATGCAACACACATCAGACCCGGACACACCTACAACACAGCATGGGAACGAGTCAGTCGTCTCCGTCACACTGGAGTTGTCTCTCCCAATAGCACATCTTAAAATTTTAAAGACGTACAAATAAAACTCTTCTCCTTTTCCCCCCCTTCTGAGACATGACTTCTAGCCTGTCTTAGAGCTCAATCATCTTTGATAGTGATTCTTTCAATATTACATACTTATCTAACCTTGAGTTTTTTATGAATATATGATTTTATGATACTGTTTGAGAGGATAACCTCATAACCTATGATTTATAGATGTTTGTCACTATTTACCCAAAAGAATTTATGTTTCCAATCACAATAATTATGGTTTATTCTCACTGCTATTCTTTACACAGTATGCTTTCTTATTGCCAAATGATTACCTTAATAATTTTGTCGAGGTTTTCAACTTTTAGGAATCAGCAGTGTTGTGCTTATGCAATGTAGTTTGTTATAATTTTCATATTTTAACAAAATGTATACACGCATTTATACATATAAGAGAGACTGTAATACTCCCAAGCATAACTAAGTTAAGCTAGCTATGCCCACCTACCAAACTGCTCGATAGGCAACGATATGGATGATGATCCACTCTCTACACCTTGATCTACATGTTCTAAAATTGCTATAAAACAAAATATCATGCATTTTGAAGGCATTTGTGCACATGCCAACAGCTTGCGAGATGAACAATTTTTTCGACAATTTCACTAGAGAACACTTGTGATCCATGAGTCATAAGTCCTACGCTTACATGAAGTTTACGCATGTTTCAAGAGTAATACATGCATCATGAGAATAGTCCATTAGCACAACCTAACACATGCATCATGAGAATAGTCCATTAGCATAACCTAAACACATGCATCATGAGGCCCTTTAGTTATATTGTCAAACTAACATCCATTTTGCAAACACTATATGCATGGGCAGTGGGCTTGTAAATGCAGAATTTTTTGTTTACATCACTTTTAGAACATGTAAATCAAAATGAATGCAGTGGAACATTCAAATTCATTAACCTAGGCCCCAAGATAATGGTTTGAAATCTCATAATCAGTATTAGTGTAGATTAGCAATTTTCGGTATCAGAATCGGCCACATCAGATTGGTGATATCAATTGCGGCCAAAAATAATTAAAAATGTTTAAACAATTGTTCAGATAATTAGTAATATTTCGATATATTTTGGGGATAGTTGATGAAATTCTAGTCACATTTCAACAAACTATTACAATACACACTAATTGGTGCATAGATAATATATATAGGGAATTTACATGAAATGCATTAGTTAGTATAGCTTTAT
Organism: Agave tequilana; assembly: GCA_038442645.1. Classification (NCBI taxonomy): domain Eukaryota; kingdom Viridiplantae; phylum Streptophyta; class Magnoliopsida; order Asparagales; family Asparagaceae; genus Agave; species Agave tequilana. The sequence goes on along the minus strand of JAVJIF010018672.1, from coordinate 70,962 downwards.
GTAACTATCTATATTTATGTTTGTTTGGTGATGTAAATGAGATTCTTAGTGTTTGTTGATGACCATATACTACTTTTGTCAATTATAATTGTCGTGGGTAAATTCTTAAGGAATCAATCCACGCACAAAAACAATGGGGGAAGATCGTTAAATCAAAATCACAGCAAGCGTAAACACACAGAACTTATGTGGAAACCCGAAGTGCAAAAAACCACAGAGAGAGAGAATTTCACTATAACAATGGTGATTACAGGTGGGTTTCTCTAGTGTGCTAAAGTTTCTGGATTCCGATTATAATCCCCTCCTCTTTGGGAGGGATCTGTTATTTATATAGGTTATGTCAAACAATTAAGGCTAGGGAGTCATAATCAGTTTAAATACTTAAAATCCTCATCTTAATGGTGGTTGGACTGCACCCCAGTTTGAATCGAGATTGGGGAGAGTAACTCTATCGGATAGTCTGCGCCTTACTGTAGATAAAGGCGAATTGCTCTCGAGAGGTGAATGTCCCGATTTGAATGAGGATGAGATTTAGAGGTGGAGATCCCCTGCAACTGAATTTATCTCTTCTTCTAATTATCCGACCCGCTTGGAATTCAAACCAGATGACTCTGGATTAGGTGTTCTGGAGGTAGCCATGTGTCATGCATCCCTTGGGGCCAGATAGACACGTGTCACGATCTCGGACGGGTTAAAAGGTGACCACTATAGATGCCCTCTCTGCTCTCCTCTCTTTGGAGGAGGTTGGGAACTCTCCTCGGGGTTATGAATTCCCGGGGACTTTGAAGCAGAGAGAAGAGCAGAAAGTGATGCAAAGCTTAAGTTGACTCAGGTCGATTTGCTGTCACTTTGTTCTTATCTTGCTGTGGCGCGCGTGGCTCTACAGGCTGGCAGAGCCTTAAATACACATATCATCTATTGTGGCGTTGATAAAGTAACCGTCACTTATGAATGCGAGCGATTTTCGAGGAAGGCATGGCGTATCTAGTGCGACGGTTCAAATCCTTTCTTCTATGACATGTGTAGGGTCTCAAATCGAGCAACACTTTATCTTCCTTTGAGATTTGGAGCCTGAGTGGTTAACGCTTGGGCTTCTTCTCCTTATAAATAGGGCGGAACTCTTCAAGAGAGATCTGAACTGCTCCCTGAAAGTTCCTTGTTGTTAAGGTCTTTCTCTCTTTTTTGCGAGTGGTGATGTCTTCTTCGTTCTTCATTCGGTGGAGGAAGAAGAGGGAAAGGTTGTGACGTTTGTTACATTCTTGATGTTCGGGAATCCGTTTGTCAAGGAGTTTCAGCTCGTGTGATAGGCTCGTCAAGAGGTTTCAACTCTTGTGACGAGGCCCAGCTGCAGAGATGGACAAGGAATGACCTAGTTTCTGCTTGTTCTGCACGTCTGGTCTTTGGTCGGAGCAGACTGGGGAGAAGTTTAGATTTGACTCCCTTTTTTCCCTTGCAGGGAGCATGTACCGGGGAGCATAAGGGCATTTGATGTCGGCTCTGGTGTCAGGGGCCGATCATGTGTGCTCTTATGGGGTCACCTCCTTGTCCGTCTCCGCTCTGGAGTTGCGGTCTTGGCATTGGTATTCTCTTTTGCCTTACAGGCTTCAGTCAGCAACTTGGTCGCGGTTCTCCTTACTAGTGGTCTTCCTAAGAGTCCTCGGTATCATCGCTCATCCTATCCTGATGGATTGTTTACTTAGGAGTCATTACTAGGACGTTACTAAAACGTGACATTGAGCGCCTCTATTTTTTCACTCAGGAAGAACAACATTCATGCAAAATCAAAACTTGTATTTGTATCAAACTTGTTAGATGTATCCCACACTTTGAACTTGGATGGATGTAATCAAAAAAAATTCTATAATGAAGCAAAGAACTTTTAACACATATATTTGTTTAGATCTTTCTTAGTTTGAGATTGGACTTGTTGCGTCCATTCGGGGTGATGTCTTGGTTCTGAAGCATTTGGAATGACTTTGAATATGGTTCCCGAACAGGATCCATTCCCTAATGGCATCTACAAATGTTTACCTAAATGGGGGAAGCTTCCAGTTGCAGAGTTGTGTTGCGGATGTTGGTCCAAGGTAGACTGTTACCTCACTCGATGGGCCATCGGGTAGGTCCCATTATGGGTTAACTCTGAATGGTTTGAGGCGAGCTTGAGTCTTTCTGGACATTCTCGAGAAGTAACAGCAGGAACTATTTTGTAGTCGTCAGGGTAGGGCCCATATATGCAGTGGATCCGCTCGGGCAGCCATCCGGGTATATCCCATTACAGGATGGCTCCGAGGAATTGACGAGAGCGAGGCGAGCCTCAATCTTTCAGGAGGCTCCCCGGAGGGTCGCCATCAGGGTTAAGACCCGTGCGGCGGTTGACCTGCTTGGTGGCCATCAGAGTGTATCCCATTATAGGCTGGCTCCAAGCATCCAACATGGGCGAGCCTTCGTCTTTTAGAAGGCTCCCCGAAGGATCGTCAACAGGGTGAAAAGCTGTGTAGCCGTGGATCTTCTCAGGCAGGGTATATCTCATTATCGGCTGCCTCTGAGGGATCGACACGGGCGAGCCTCCATCTTTCAGGAGACTGCCCGAAGGGTCCCGTCAGGGTGAAGACCCATATAGGCCGTGGACCTGCTCGAACGGCCATCAGGGTATATTCCATTATAGGCTAGCTCCGAGAGAACGACGCGTGCAGGCCTCCATCTTTCAAGAGACTCCCTGAAAGGTCGTCGTCTGGGTGAAAACCCGTATAGGTCGTGGATCAGCTCGGGCGGCCATCAGAGTATATCTCAGTAAGGCTGTCTCCGAGGGATCGACGCGGACGAGTCTCCGTCTTTCAGGAGGCTCCCGAGAGGTCGCCGTTAGTATGAAGACCCATATAAGCCGTGGATCTGCTCGGGCGGCCATCAGGGTATATCCCATTATAGGCTGGCTCCAAAGGATCGACATAGGAGCCTTCGTCTTTCAGGAGGCTCCCCAAAGGGTCATCGTAATGGTGAAGACTCGTATAGACCGTGGATCTGCTCAGGCGGCAATCAAGATATATCCCATTATAGGCTGGCTCTCAGAGATCAATGTGGGCGAACCTCCGTCTTTCAGGAGGCTCCCGCTGGGTCACCGTCAGGGTGAAAACCCGTATAGGCCGTTGATCTGCTCAGGCGGCCATCAAGGTATATCCCGATATAGGCTGGCTCTGAGAGATCGACGTGGGCGAGCCTCCATCTTTCAGGAGACTCCCCGAAGGGTCGCCATCAGAGTGAATACCTATATAGGCCGTGGATCTGCTCGAGCTACCATCAGGGTATATCTCATTATAGGCTGGCTCCAAGAAATCGACGTGGGCGAGCCTCTGTCTTTCAGGAGGCTCTCCGAGGGATCGCCGTCAGAAAGAAGACCCGTATAGGTCGTGGATCTGCTCGGGCAGCCATCAAGGTATATTTCATTATAGGTTGGCTCCGATAGATCGACGTGGGCGAGCCTCTATCTTTTTGGAGGCTCCCCGAGGGGTCCCGCCAGGGTGCAGACCCGTATAGGTCTTGAATATGCTCGGGCAGCCATCAGGGTGTATCCCGATATAGGTTGCTCTGAGGGATCGACGTGGACGAGCCTCCATCTTTTAGGAGACTTCTCGAAGGGTCACCGTCAGGGTGAAGACCTGTATAAGCCGTAGACCTACTCGGGCAGCCGTCAAGGTGTATCCCATTATAGGCTGGCTCTAAGAGATCGACGCGAGCGAGCCTCCATCTTTCAGGAGACTCCCCGAAGGATCGCATAGGCGATGGATCTGCTCGGGCGGCCATCCGGGTATATCTCATTATATGCTGGCTCGAAAGAATCGACATGGGTGAGCCTCCGTCTTTCAGGAGGCTCTCCAAGGGGTCACCGTCAGGATGAAGACCCGTATAGGTCGTGGATCTGCTCGGACAGCCATTAGGGTATATCTCATTATAGGCTAACTCTGGGGGATCAACGTGGGGGAGCCTCCGTCTTTTAGGAGGCTCCCCGAGGGATCGCCGTCAGAGTGAAAACCTATATAGGTTGTGAATCTACTCGGACGCCCATCAGAATATATCCCGATATAGGCTGGCTCCGAGGGATCGACGTGGTCGAGCCTCCATCTTCAGGAGGCTCCCCGAGAGGTCGTTGTCAGCGTGAAGACCAGTATAGGTTGCAGAGAATGTGCACGATGCTCGAGCAGATATTAGAGTTGGATGGAACGCGATTGAGATAGCAAAACATGGTCCTTTTATTGAACGTTACATGACTTACACATAATATCGCTTCAAGTGAAAAGAGTTTCATTGCTTATTGAGTTGGTTCCCGTCCTGATCGTCCAGGGAATACGACCTGTTGCCTCCGCGAGCAATAATGATTAGGGCCCCTCCTAGTTAGGACCTAGTTTCTCGTGATCCTAATGTTGTGTGCTCTAAATCACGTGCTTCAGGTCTAGGTCTTCGACTCGAAATTCCCTAGACTTCACCTTCTTGTGGTGAACCGTCTGGATTTGCTGTTGATAGGTTGTGATGCGAATTTGGGCATATTGTCGCCTTTCCTCCAAATGATCCAGCATCAGACGGAGAAGGATGTCTTTCTGATCTAGGACCACTCCCACCCGGAGCATCGGCATACTGATATCGACTGGGATGATCGCCTCCATTCTGTATGCCAACGAGAACGGGATTTCTCCGATCGGGACGCGTTTGGTGGTCATGTAGGCCATAGCTTCCGAGAGCCGCCCATTTGCCTTTAACGTTGTTCAGGCTTTTGCATAGGTTGTCGAGGATGGTTTGGTTGCTGATTTCTGCCTGATAATTGCCTTGGGGATAATAAAGTGAGGAAAATCGATGGGCCGTTGTATTTAGCGCAGAAGCTGGCCACTTGCTGGCGAAATTAGTTTCGTTGACAGAGATGATAGTGCAGGGGATCTCAAAGCGACATATTATGTTCTGCTAGAGAAACTTGACAATCTGTTGCCCGCTGACCTCAAAGAGCGGTACTGCCTCGATCTATTTGGTGTGGCCGGTGGCTACCAGTATAAAACGCAGCTAAGATTATGCTCGGGGCAGTGTTCTAAATGGCGGCCACAGCGGCTATATCGGCCGGGAAAATTTATCGGGGATGGGGATATCGGGGACATATCGGGGATATTTTCAAAAATCGGATGTCAAAATCGGACTGTAAATATACATATCTTCTTGTCTTAAATTGTATCTCAATAAGACAATATATTCATAAATTATATAAAGCTACATAAAACATCATACTAATATATTTAACATATACTTAATTCGATAACTTGCAAAGCTTATAAATGCAAATCACTATCCAAGTGTAGAATCTTTACAAATGCCACATTGCCACATCGCTCTAATTACCCAATACCTAACCTAGAAATTGAGTGTAAAACGCTATATCGGATCCAAAATCGCCGAAATTGCGGCCGATATATCGTGTCCTTGCCGATTTATCGGCGATTTTGGGTGAAAATCGCATATCGGTTTGGATGTGCCAAATCATTGCGGCTAGGTGCCGTAAACGAATATCGGCGCAATATCGGGGTTATATCGGGGATATTTAGAACACTGCTCGGGGGGCAGTCCGACTACATCCAATCTCCATTGCATGAAAGGTCGTGAGTTGCAGAAGGTGTAAAGGTCAGAGCTCGCTCTGTTTGATGCTAGAACGAACATATGACATTGTGGGCATTTCTTCACATAATCCTTGGTGTCGCCGAACATCTTGAGCTAGTAGTACCTTGGTTGATGACCTTGTGGGCGGGAGCGTCCTCCCGCGTGGTTCCCACAGTCGCCGTCGTGGATTTCCTGCATCACCTTCTGAACCTCCTCCGGACCAAGACATCTCAGATATGAGTCGGGTAGAGACTGGAGTAGAATTTCTTGTATAGTATGTCCCCGAGAAGCATGTATCGGGTGGCCAAGTGTTGGAGTTTCCTTTCGTTCTATCATCGAGAAGTGTCCCGTCTTTTAGGTAGGCAATGATGGGGTTCCTCCATCCTGGTGAGGTGTCGAGGTGTAGGATCTCTCCGGTTGGTTGCTGAACGCTCGGATAAGTGATATGCTCGATAGGAATTTCACGTCTGAGCTGGAACTTTGTGGCTGCCTTTAAGTTGAAATGAGTCGGCGTGGTTATTTTCAGACCTAGAGACCCACTTGAAGTCGCATCAGGGGATTTTCGACTTTAACTTGAGAACCAGTTGTAGGTATTCTGCCATCCGAGAATCTCTTGCGACATATTCGACGCTGACTTGATTAACTACCAGGGAGAAGTCACAGTGAACTTCGAGCCCAGTGACCCCGAGAGTGATAGCCGCTCGAAGTCCGGCCAAGACAGCCTCGTACTCGGTTTCGTTGTTGGATGCAGGGAAGCCTAGGGTAAAAGATTGTTCAATGATGGATCCTTCCTGGGTGGTGAGGACAATTTTGATGCCTACCCCTTGCTATTTGAAGCTCCGTCCACGTTCAGGATCCATCTTTCTCAAGTTGGTCAGCGTGCTCTGTGGCTCCTGGGGTGAAGTCAGTGATGAAGTCAGCCAAGACCTGACCTTTAATTGTTGTTCTTGGCTCGTATCTGAATCCGTAGGATCTCAGCTCTGAAGCCCATTTTGATATCCTTCCGATCGCTTCAGGATTTTACATGATGCTTCTTAGGGGATATGCTCAGTGAGGACTATGATTGGGAAGGTTTAGAAGTAGTGCTTGATTTTCCTCGAGATGATGAGGAGAGCCAGCATCAGCTTCTCTAACCTTTGGAATCTAGTTTGGAGGTCGTTCATGGAATAGCTTATGTAGTATACCGGCATTTGGACACCTTCGTCCTCCCGAGCCAAGGCTCCGCTCACCGTTGATTCCGAATCGACGAGGTAGAGATACAGCGTCTCTCCCAAAAAAAGGCTTCGACGGTAGGGGTGGTGAGACCAAGTACCTCTTTAGACCTTGGAAAGATGTCTCGCATTTCTCATTCCAGCAGAAGTCAGCTCCATTTTTCTTCAAAGCTTGAAAGAATGGCTTGCATTTTTCATGGATCGCTGATAAACCGATTGAGGGCTACAAGACGTCCATTCGGTATCTGGACCTCCTTCACACAGGTAGGTGACCTCATGTTCAGAATTGCAGATATCTGATAGGAGTTAGCCTCGATACCCCGTTAAGTGACCAGATATCCCAAGAACTTCCCGAAAGCCACTCCAAATGTGCACTTTTTAGGGTTGAGCTTCACATTGTACTGCCTAAAGAGATCAAAAACTTTGTCTAGATGTTGTAGGTGATATGTGCGTTATACACTTTTCACCAACATATCGTTGATGAACACCTCCATATGGTGTTTCTGATCAGGTCCTTCAAGACTTTGTTTACTATTCGCTAAAAGGTAGCCCTGCGTTCTTGAGTCCAAAGGGTATCACCTTGCAGCAGTAGATATCCCGACAAGTGGTGAAGGCAGTTTTAACTTCATTCGGTGGATGCATCTTAATCTGATTATAGCCGGAACAGGCATCCATAAAGCTAAGGAGCTCATGCTCAGTCGTAGCCTCTATTAGCTGATCGATCCTCGAGAGGGATGAAGCCAACTTGGAGTAGGCGATTGGAGAGCCAGTTTGGGTAAAATGTTTCTCGAATGAAGCCAGCTTGAAGTAGGCGATCGACTTCGTCGTTGATGACGCGACTCCTTTCTTCATTCATTCTCCTGGGCCTTTGCTTTATTGGCTTAGCACCCGCCTTGATGGAGAGCTTGTGACAGATGACCTCGGGATCAAATCTCGGCATGTTGATGGGAGACCATGCGAATACGTTTGTGGTTTTAGATATGAACTGTTTGAACATCTTTTCTCACAGCTGCAGGCTTGAGCCGATTCGGAGGGTTCGTTCGGGGTAATGTGATTATGGGTCTACCTCGAATAACTCAGGCTCCTTCTCGATTCTGTTGTCATGGTTTTCAAACTCGGTAGGTGAGCCAGGGTCTGAGCTTTCGCCGTGCCTTAATTGCTATTGATTAACAATTCTTTTCTGCTTCTTATCCACAGGAGAGTCTTCATTAGGGCCTGCTCGGGAGGCCTTTTGCGCCGAGCTCAATCTCTTTCGGGCTACAGCAATAACTTTCTGGCCATCGCCTGGTCACCCCTTATATTGGCATTCCCAATGGTGTGGGGTACTTCAGCAATTGAAGATGGGTGGACGGGACCACTCTCATCATGTGGATCCATGGTCTCCTGAGAATGGCGTTATAAGGAGACTGGACGTCTAGGATGCAAAACTCCGTGACGACATTGAATGGATCAGCGCGGACTGGGAACTCAACTGTGTTGGGGGAGTGGGCCTCGTTCCCGTCGAATCTGTAGAGAAGTGACTGGGTCTAGGGGATGATCAATTTCAGGCCAGCTCCGGAGTATCCTCCATTCAATCTAAAGCGTGGCCATAAAGGATGTTGACACTACTCTCCTCGTCCACCAAGATCTTCGACACTTTACAGCATCCGATGTGTATCGTCAAAACCAAGGCGTCATTTTGCGGGAAGCGCATGGGATATGAGTTTTCTTCTAAGAAAAAGACTGGCCCACCGGGAGGTGTAGAAGGGCGAGTCACTATTGCTAGATAGTCGTCCCTCCGATCATTGACATAGAGGGTCCTCTCTTTGGAATTAGTGCCTTCTATCAGGGAGTTTCTGAAGATGGCGTTTACCTCCCGGTATTGAACTAGGGTGCTGCCCGGATGCTCGTCTATGGTCTCGGGCTGCCTCTACACTCTAACCTCCAAGGGCAATTTAGGGTTGAGAATGAACTTTCAGAGGTATCCTTCGCTGACTAGGTCCTGAAGGTGTCGTCTGATGGTTCGGCAGTCCACTGTGAGGTAGCCCCTCCCTTCGTGGAAGGCACAGTAGTCTCTAAATGCTGACACTCTTGGGTTAAGCGAGAGGGGTTTGGTCGACGCCTGACCCAAGGCTAGTCTTTGATGGCGTTAAAGATCTGATTAATCGGTACCTAGAATGGGATGAGGTCGAGCTCCGCTTCGCTCCCCTTGCTAGATTTGGCGGCACACTTAGATGGCTTGCGGACAGGGAGGAATTGTGACTTGGATTCTTCCTCGGGTGGAATTATGGCTTCAGCTTCTCAACCTCAGGCCCTTGTCTCGAGGGGTGACTGGACGTGGCCCGAGTCGCCTCTTTTATTTGAATGTACTTCTTAGCCCGGACGAAGATATCCCTCATCTTGCTGATGTCATTCTTCACCAGATGTTTGTAGGAGTTGGTAACCTACAACCCACTGATGAAGGCGGCAGCGGCTACATCCTCATTGCAGTCGTACACCAAGGTCATCTGGCTTTGGAAGTAATTAACATAGCTTTTCAGTCTGTCCCCAGCTTTCATTTTGATCGCGAGGAGGTGGTTGATGTTTCTCTGGAATTCCCTCCGAGAATCAAAATGGTTGTAGAACGCGTCGATTACTTCATGAAAGTTTCGAAGCGAGTTCTTTAGGAGCGAGTAAAAGAAATGGTAGGCTACTCCCTTGAAGCTGGACGGGAACGCTCGACAGAGAAGGAGATTGTCGTGAGCGTAGGCCGCCATCTTGTCCTAGTAATAGCGAAGATGTAAAAGGGGTTTGGAGGTTCCCGAGCAGTGGTCAAAGATCGGCATCACGAACTTCTTCGAGAAGCAGAGCATGATAATTTATCTCGACAACGGTGAGTCGGTGGGTCTCATCCCGTTGTACTCCATCCCTTTCGAAAACTACTGACTCGCTTGATTGAGACGCTTCTAGACCAGATCCACGATATCCTCTATGCGAGGGATCCTCGGGGTTCGGGAACGCTCAGAGTTCCTGAGGTCCTCATTGTCTTCGTAGGCCTTCAATCGGTTGTGCTCGAGCTTCCAATAGAGAGCAGATTCCCGTGTACGGGTTGGTGACGGGGAGCTCGCTCGTTTCTTCCTACAGTAGGAGTAGATTGCGACTTCCATTGTGTCTCGATTTATTTGAGTAGTCGTGTCTGGACACAGGTTGCTGCTTTTTTCACAGGTAGCAACTTCGCAGAGCCGGATCATCTCCGTCTGCTGGTTCTCCATCTGCTTCTGCATGGTGAAAAGCATCTGGAGGAGTTGATCGCCGTTGAGCGACGGTTCGGGTTCGGCGGCCTGTGTCCCAAGTAGCAAAACAGTGTTGGAATGAGAATCATCAGCGTCAGCTGTGGACGCCAGATAGGTTGGGTCAATGGTCCACTGGCTCAACCGCTTTGATGGTTTTCCCTGTTCTTTTCGGATCAGCAGGGGCGACTGTAATCTGATTGACGCTCTTCCTTGACGGAGCCATATCGGTCGTGCAAAGCAGTTTAGAGGAAGGGGTGTGATATTGAATGGCGAGAGATCCTAAGGATTCAGAAAATCTTAATGAAAGCACTAAATGCAGTGAGTAAATTCCTAAAGAATCAATCTACGCATCAAAATAATAAGAGAAGATCGTTAAATCAAAATCACAGCAAGCGCAAACACACGGATCTTACGTGAAAACCCGAAGTGAGAAAAACCACGGAGAGAGATAGGAGAATTCCATTATAATAATGGTGATTATAGGTTCTTTAGTGTGCTAGGGTTTTTGAATTCCGATTGTGATCCCCTCCTCGTTGGAAGGGATCTGTTATTTATATAGGTTATGTCAAACAGATAAAGCTAGGAAGTCATGATCAGTTTGATAAAATCCTCATCTTAATGGCAATTCGGCTGAACACCCTGGTTTAAATCGAGGTAGGGGAAAGTCCAACTATATATGATAGTTTGCGTCTTGTTGTAGATAAGGACGAATTGCACACGAGGGGTGACTGTCCCATTTGAACGAGGATTGGGCTTTAGAGCTGGAGATCCCCTCTAAATGAATTTATCTCTTCTTCTAATTATCCAACTCGCTTGGAATTCAAACTGGATGAAGACTCTGGATTAGATATTTTGGAGGTGACCATGTGACGTGCATCCCTTGGGCCAGATAGAGACGTGTCACGATCTCAAACGGGTTAAAAGGTGACCATTACAATAATAAAGCACCACCTTCAATTCATTTGCACTCAATAACTTTTAGCATGTTGCTTAATTGTACTAGATGCAACATGAGTCATTTTTTTTACTTTTGAGTCCTTTATAGTTTCTCAATAGATTTTAATCATGCTATGAAGTTTCTTTTGAGAAGAAAAACTTTTGAGCATAATAAGAAAGGTTAATTTTTTTTAGAAGATGCACATGTGTTACTCCAAGGAGTTATGAAAACGATTATGATGAGGACATCTTAGTTCCATTTTATTTGTAGTTCAGTATATTTGTTATAGTATTTATTTATATTTTCTTTTATATTTATATGTATTTCAGTTGTGTGTAGTGGTGGTAGTGGGTAGTTATAACTTATAGTAGTGGGTAGTTATAACTTGTGATAGTGGGTAGTTAAGAAGTTGTAGCCTATATGAGGCAATTGTACCTTATATTGAAGGAATGAATGTATAATGAAAAATGACTCTTGTCAAAAGTCTCTTGTTTTCATCTCCTCTCTTCCTCCTCTCTATAATGAATGATAAATAAAAATGAAAATCTTTACCTTCTTTTTTTGGATAATCTCCTTCCTTACTCTACTCTCTGCTTCCCCTCGTCAACACCAACGATGTCCGCCCTCCTCTTTACTGATCTTCTTTTTGCTAGTTGATCCTTCTTGTCGTCGTCACTTTCAAGTCCCTCGACCATCCGAGCACCCCAACACTAGCGCTTGGCAGCGGCCTTCCCTCTGTTCTACACGTGACCACGAGTCCCAAAGATCTGTATCATCTGCTCGTGTGCAAGCATCTCCCTCCAAGACTTTAACGTTTTAATCAGCATCAGTCTCTCTCATGTGCAAGCAACGTTCAACAACAATAGGAAACATCAGCAACATTACAACAGCAGATCACATCAGTGAGTCTTATTTCAGCAAAATGAGTTATTAATTTGTTACATCACTTAATTTATCTCTGAAACATTATCATTATTGTCTGTTGCCCGCTATATGGTGAGATGTGTGAATCTGTTAACTTGTAAATTGCTTGTCTTAATACTGCGAAGAGAACTGTCGCAATCATGTATGATTATTATTTTTTAATTTCGTTAAGATTAGAGAAGTTCAAAGCTACGCTTGCAATCTTGTTTAAATCTATTTGCAACACTACTAAGTTTGAGTTATTTTTCCTGTCGAAGATCTTTCTATTTGGTGAAACGTAACGAGTTTGATCATATCACTGATTCACTACGTGACATTCACGCACCTTTTCACATCAAATTAATTTAGAGTTTAAAAGAGAAATTAAAAGGGCTTCGCGTTTCATTGCTTAAACCCATTTAAATTAAAACCCAAACTGTCATTGCAACTTAAGGATAGTGGGTCGGATGTTCATCCCAAAACCCTTAAAACCTAGCCCAACTATATATATTAGCTTATGAGCTTGCCTTAGTCGTCGTTGGAACAACAATCCTTTTGACACTAATTAGAATGTGTAGAAGGCAGCTACAAGCGATGAGCTTAATTTAGGTTAGCTCTCTCTCTCGATCAAGACGTCGGTCATTCTCTCCCCCCTCGATCGAGACCGATCAAGGCCAGTGATCTCGCGATGACGACGGACGCATCCTCTCTCCTTCGACCTCCCCACCTCCGATCACCGTCTTTAGTCAATTTTTTTTCTTGTTCTTTTCTTTTTCCCATCGTATTGGCCTCGTATCGAGTTTTACCGGCTGATATAGTCAGATTCTCAGTTCTTCCAACCAATTCGATACCAATTTAACCCACGTGATTCTGCATCGGTCTTTGTTGATTTCGATACAAATCGATCAATTCATATCGAGATAGTCGACTCTTTGACCCATGCTTACGACTATTAAACCCACCACACACACATATGCATTCGCCTACACAGAGAGAGAGATAGAGGATAATTGGGCAACAACTACCATAGAAGAAATCACGAACACGACATGATCACCAACATGGAAAATTTTAAAAAGTACTCATAATAAGAGTATTGTGTCTAAACATGTGTCTAACATGTGCGTTGACGTAAAACAACTTAACAATAAAGGTGTCGTGCTAAATAGTTGTGCGCCCTTGATTAGATAATCAACAATTTGACATCATCCATACTCATCCCCATGTCTTATAGCAAGCCACAGATCTTGTGATTTTCATACTCGTTACTTATGGATTTGTGAGTGAGAAATCTTCTATTACTAAAAATTGTTAAGTGTGCTACTGCCTGATACAACGGCATGTAATATGAAAATCACAATATCTTTTGGGCATCAGTTTAGGACATTTTGATCAAACTCCAATACCGAGCATCTATTGGGCTTTGTGCTCCACTTTTTATAAATTTCCCGTGTTTGTATCCTTGCCTTTTTGTCGCCCGTTGTGTCCATGTCCGTGAATGTGCATCATAGATTGGAATATTCAAAAGAAGATCATCTTCTGATCCTTCTTCCACTTTGTGAAGCATGAAGAAGATTTAAGAATAATCTTATACATTGTTACAACAACATAACTTGAATGAAGTACAAAATTATCTTAGAATCAAATTAAATTAAACTTTTCATGCTACAAGTTTATGGAATTTATAATGTTCTTTGCTACAATTTTCTACTCCAAAATGTAAACTGAAATTAGGAACAGCATAAAAAAAACTTGTCAACATTCACCAAAAAGAGGTGGCAAGTTCCAGTTAACAGAAGAATCACTCACAATTAGACCACACTTAGGATTCACACATTACATGAGTTGTTGAGAAAAGTAGTTGGGCTCTTTGTCTAAATTACTACCAAAGATCGGTTCTTCTAGTTGAAACCAGGTTATCAAAGAAAGGTGTGGAAATACAACCAATGAACTTTCGGCCTCGGAAACAATATGCACAAAATCAGCACATATAGTAGCTTAACAAATTTTGTCATTGAGTTCTTTTTGTTATAAAAGAAATTTCAGCAATTTTTGCATCAGGAAATTTCTGTTAGAATTCTGAGACTCTTTTCAAACCTTACACAATGTTTAACTACCTCAAAACTGGATGAATTACTTAGTTACATAATGTTAGCCCAAAGGCCCATCACTCTAGTTTTGATGATGATTAACTCATGTAGTTATGGTACTAATGATCTTGTATTTAATAAGTTTCAGATATTCAATCAAGATCTTAGTCGGTGTTTAACTTCAATAAAAGATTCGAAGTCAAGTTTTGAAGCTAGCACGTGTTGATTCAAGAGCTCGCGCTTCAAGATCGCATCAAGTACTCAAAAGAGGACTCTAGCTCATGGATCAAGTTTGGGTCAAGTCAAGATGGAGAAGAAGATTTTCAAGAAGACTAGAATCCTAATTTGTAAGTTTGATTTTTGTTTTAGATAAAATGTAAAGGATAGATTAGCTGTGGATTGCTCAAGCTTTTACACACACAAAAAAATTTATATATCATTTTCACACACAAAAAATTTATATATCATTTTCATAACTAGTAGTTTAGTTTTGGTTTTGGTTTTGGTTTTGGTTTTGGTTTTGGTTTTGAGCTTCAAAAAAATACATATTTCGGTTTCATAAATAGATTTCATCAAAACAAGTTTACATGATTTATATGTGTATTGGATTTCATCCATATACATTGTTGCTTCATATTGTCTAGATAACTGATTTTGATGAGTTTAATTCATGTGTTTAAAGTTTTGTATTTATCAAAACGTATTTTGGAGCTTATTGTCAAAAACAAGTATATTTCATCTACTATGTGTATTGGATTCTATCCATACACCCTATGAATTCAAATATGGTTTAATATCTTGTTTTTGTATTCATACAAGTATTGAACAAATCAGTTTTTCATTTAAAAGTTAGTTTTTAGAAAATACCGGTTTTGGTTTATGTCTAAAATTCTTAACCTCAAAAATAGTTCACATGTTTGTAATATGTGTTGATTTTTTATCACACATATTTGAATTTCAAAGTATTGATATGAACTTATTTTTGTGAAATTTATAAGGATTTAATTGAATTTTTATGGGTTTATGGGTTCAAGTTTTAAATCTTTAAAACCCAGTTTTTGGGTTGGTTGCGGTCTACAAACCGGATCGACAGAAGTAAGGCTCGGTCGACCAACCAGTCGACCGACGTGCACACAATGTGCACAACCCATAGCGGTCGACCGGCTCGGTCGACCGACTAAGAGACACTTGGTCTCTATTGGGTCACGGTCGACCGAGCGATCGACCGACAAAGAAGATTCCTCTCTGTGGTATGGGGTAGTCGACCGGCAACCCCAACGGTCAAAAATATGATCGTTGGTCAGTCGACCGACAGGTCATTCTGGCCCTCCAACGGTTAGTTTTGTGCAGCCTATAAAATGGGGTCATTTGGGCCAGTTTTGTTTAGATTTTTAGAAGTGTTTTCTAAAGCTATTCTCCTATCTTCCACAGAAGTTTTTCAACAAATTTTTTAGATCTTCATTTCCATATCAAAAGAGAGTTTATCAAGAGTGTATCTCTTGCCTTTTTCAAAAGAATTTCTTGTGTTTTCCACTTCCAAATCTATCTTGTTTTTCTCACACAAACTTGAGCTTTTCATTGTCATATCTATCCTATAGGATCCTAGTATGTGAGAGTGTTTGTTTGTGATCAAGAAGTGATCACAAAGTTTTCATCTTTGTATTGAGGAGAAGTTGGAGGTTGCAGTTATTGTTCTTGCGGGAACAATTGAGGGACTTGCGATTCTAAGAGTCCTTGAGGGAGCTCGTTATAAGTGTTGCGGCACCGAGTGATCTTGCGGGATCAATTATAGTGAAAATTCTTCATTGTGGTGAAGGTAGGAACGTAGAGCAAGTGGCTCGAACCTCGAAACAATTCTCTCGTGTTTGTAATTGCTCATCTCTCTCTCAAATCACTTGTGTTTATATCTTGCACGCTTATTATCTTTGTGCTCATCTTTTACATGCTTGATATTACTTGTGCTCAATAGATATAATTGCTTGGGTTGTTTGATATCTTGCATTATTATTATTGTTTATTCTTTATATGCTTAATATTATATTTGTGCTCACACTTGTATTTAACCAAGAGAGCTACAGTAGCACCTCAACTCTTAATCTAGAGGAATCTTGAAGAGAAAGTCCAGAGCCCTTCACCAAGAATTCGGCTTCACTCTTTGGTTACATTTTGTGTGTTAGCAAAATAGTTTTAGTTTGCATAATAAGTTTTAATTCCGCATTTGTTTGGCATTAGATTAGCACGTCACCTATTCGCCCCCCTCTCTAGGTAACCTTCACATAATATATTTGATTTAACCCTGCAAGATCCTTATTCCCTGATCCCTGCTCTGAGATGCTTTGACATTTAGGTCTGTTAGCCTTTGCTAGACCTTTCTTTCTCAAGCAATAACATCATGTACAAAGTGTACCCATATGGATAGAAACAATTCAATGGATGCGGAAAATACGCTTTGGTGCCACCACAATGTGGAACTAAATCAAGATAGTATGTGTATGTTTCCTCTTGATGCGAAAAATCTGCTCTGGTGCCTCCACAATGTGGAACTAGATCAAGATAGTATGTATATGTTTCCTCTTAATAAAATCCTATGTTCAAATATAAATGCAGATCATATAATATTCTCCCCACTCCACATTTTTTTTTCCTTTGGTAAGATATTATTCTTCATTAAAAGAGTCATGTTCGGAAATGGATATTCTAGTCCAAAACACGTAGGCAATCCTATATCATATTTTGAGAAAGAATCTTGGCAATAAACCATATATTTCCAAAACTGATTTTTCCAATTTCCCGTAAAAGGTGGTTTACATAGCACAACTTAAGTAGATCACAATTTGGGCAATTAAACCTCAATTACAACTATTTTTAAGGTATGCAAATACTAGCTATAATTACAAATTCACTATTGCAGATGTGTATTATATATCTAGTCAAAGGTCATTATACATGTATGTGTGTATGTATGCATCTTGATTTGATAATTAACCTTCAAATACAATTAATTCTCGAGCTTGCAAACACGAGCTAAAATTACACTATTGAAAGTGTGTATTAGATTTCAAATCAAAGATATGAAACTTTGTATATATGTATAATATTTTCCAAGAAAAACTATCCTATGTAGGTGATCTAGTAAGAAGAATCATACCATGGAGTTATGAACTAAACTCACCAAATACCGGAAAATGGGAATCGATTCCAGATCATGTAAATCATGTCAGTAGCTTGATGCCACACAAAATGTGTCCTAATATCCTATTGCATCCATGGGGGGTGCAAAGTGTAACATCCTATTCCTAGGAAGTAGGAAAACATGGGCCTGTCCAACGCAAAAGAACTTTTATATAACTACCGTCCTTGCCAATTTATACTATGAAAATTAATATGAAAACTAGAAAGGCGGCACAACATCTACAATTATAATAGTCCAAAAATGGCTTGGCTTCTTGGCGCCAAGGGCGTCGCACCATTGTTGATGCCCTAATACATGCCACATGTACTATTTGCGACCAAACCCAACCAATAATGACTTCCAATTTTCACTCTTACTGTTTTGCACTCACCAAATCACCCAAAGACTTCATTGCCATGTGGCACTCATCAGAGTGTGCCAAGAAACTAACTTATAAACTATCAGAGCACCAAAACAATTGATTTTGAGACCTCATTGCCAAGTGATATTTTATTTATAGCTTGCAGTAATTTCTTAGATCGAATACAATCACGAAAAAGAGCTTTAAATTTTATCACAATCCCCCAAAAAATGGAAGAGAAAAAAGGAAACTTGTTAACATAATATTCTTCTGCTGCAACCAATAGAACCCCTTGTAACCTTCATTCCCCTAACAAAATACTAAAAAGTTTGCAATTTCCCCTCTTTCGACTGAAGAACAGTTAAACCGACTACCTAGGGTTTTCCAAACATGTGGTTTGAGCCTAAAATGGGCAAAAATATCAGTTTTGCGAGATTAGCCGCGAGATTCTCAATGCTACACCAAACGTTTCAAATCGAACAATATGAAATAATTGATTCAAGAAAGATCCAAACGTAAAGAGAAAGAGAGGGGGGACCTCTTGAGGCGGTGATTAGAGAGAGGTAGGCCTGCTCGAAGTCGGGCATGAGGCGAGCATCCTTCTGAGAAACACAAAACCTAATCCTGCGATAGCAATCGTAGAGGCTGCGGATCTCCTCTCGATTCCGACGCCGCCGAAGAATCTCGTCTTGAGATAAAGGGAGGGGTTGAGGAGGTGGAGAGACGAAGCTCTGTTGAGGCGGAGCGGCCGAGGGATCAGGGAAGGGATCGTAGAGCTTGCGCTTCTTTAATGGCTGATCGACCGACGCCATTAGAGAGGCAGCGTCGGAGAGCAGCAAGTGAGGGGGGGCGAGAGAGAGAGAGAGAGAGAGAGAGGGCGGAGGGGCCCAGGGGGTTTTGGGTTCTTAATATATGTGTTGTTTATTTTGAGGTTACATGTTAGGGCTTGTTTGGAACGCCGAAATCTCACTCTCTCTTGTCAGCTCAACGATTTCCAAGCTTTAATCCAACAAATAAAGAATACCATTGTGATGAGAGTCAAAAATAATCCGATGTGGCCCCCAAATTTCTCTTTCTGATTTCTTTGAGAGAGAGAGAAATCAATTGAAAATATTGTTCATAGGGATGTGATATTTTTTCTCTCTTCAGTTTTATTTTTTTAATCTAAGTAGATTTTTAAGCTTCTCTGCAGGGATGATTTTAAGCTGAGAAAAAGTGTATAATTGTCCCTCCAATGGAAAAATATTTCTTTCTTTTCTTTTTTTTTCTTTTTTGACTTTGGCCTCTCACCAGACATAAGCGTTCACGAGTAAGGCTTAGTCCTCGACCAGCATGAAACATGTCAAAAACTGTCAATTTATAATAGTATAAAACTGTCCTAACGTAGTCAGAGGGGTTTTATTTTCTTCAAAACTTGTCAGACCCGCTCCCTATAAAATTTTAGACCATGCCCGAACCCGCTCAAAGCTGGCCTTCTATAGTATGTATAGACTTGATTTTATATATATTTACATAAAAATATGGATTGACTTGAACCTAACCAAAAACCCGATGGGTGAGATTTCAAACCACTTAAAAACCTGCCCAAGAATTCTCGTTCAGGTTTGAACTATCTCTAAAACCTGCCCAAACCAACCAATAGACACCCCTACCCCTAAAGAAACCCAGGTTGCATATGAGTGATGATAAGAAAAGACTATAAAAAGAGTAGTTCCGTTTTGCTCACCGCCTCTCTTGTTCACAGGCTTCACCGCGCCTTGGGAGCCGTTCAGTCGGGTGGGGTCACTGGGTCCCACCCAGAGGCCCACCGGATTGAACGGCCCAGATGGTGCGGTGATGGCTGTGATGAAAAACGCGGTGAGCAAAAAAAAAATCATAAATAGAGATAGAACACATCTAAAAAAAATTGTATTAAGAAACAAAAAAAAGCACATCAATCAGAGCAAGCAATTGCATATTCGGAGAGAATTGAAAATTAATTTTATTCATAGAGAGAAAGAATGTGGCAAATGTTATATATGGGATGTGCAATGATTGCCTGATCTAAATGTGCTACCAAAAGCAATGATCGTTCGCTAAATATTATACTTCCTTTGTGGGTGAAACTTCTCCAGTTATTAAGGTTGAAGAAACTCTAGATAAACAAATATATAAACGGCAATACATCTAGAAATTGATTCCTAAGTGACGAGGCGAGAAATCATTAATTTATTTGGTCGTTAAAGGATACTGACAGCAAAGTTTGGATTGTAGGGGGGGTGGTATAATTGGAAATACACGTATTACTTGAAATTTGAGTTTATTATTTTAACAAAACGAGTGTCTTCTAAACTGTAACCACTGGTGAAGTGATACACATAATCCCTTCAACTTCTATTTAAGAAGTATTAACGTTCCAAGGAAATACGGGTGCTATGTGCAATACAAGAATAAGAGATTATAATATAATTATTTCTCTTATCAATTAATTTTGTTTTAATTTTCTAATGCTTTATATTGTTGCATCATTATTGTTTGAATAATCCACAGCCTTTATTTGGGACATCTTTTTCATTCGTACTTGAAAGGATCATTGATCTTAAGGATATCATACGAACGGAATATCTCTTATTTGATAGTCTACACGAAGGCTCGAATATGTTCCTAAAGGGAGTGAATAACATTTAATCCTGAATTTGTTTTATCAATCTAATCTTTATTTTTATTTGATTTTATTTATTCTATTATTGCTAAAGAATAAAGTTAGAATTAGGATTATAATACTAATTCACGTATGTTTCTTATTACGTAATTATAAGACTCATGTGTTCCTAAAGTTTTCTTATTATGTAATTATAATACCGATATGTTCTCGAGCATTGTCCTTATCAATGAGATACACAATTCATTTTTTTAAACTAATTTAACATGGTATAAGACACTATCAAAAAAAATTATCAATTGAGTGTTGTATTTGCATCGATCTCTAGCGAATCCTAGGTCGTCCTCGCATAACATGTGCCTAGTGTTGGACAACTCTTCTCCTTCCACTCTACAACTCGATTTGTTTTTGTTCCCATTTAATTAACCAAGAATTTGTAGTCAAACTCGCCCGACTCGAATTTAGTTCAAACCCGCGGCGCATCTTCATCATGTCCACCAACGACATCCTTGAGAGGGGTGGTTATGCCTCTAGACTCTAATTAATGACCCCACCATGATGATCAGATCTCTCCTATAACTCTAATATCGAGAGATATGCTCGTTGTTTTCTAACTGTGTTCGATCTGCTCCTTTATCTGCAATCAAATCTGAGTGCATCCTCAACGTACTTGTTGTCGTCTGACTCCATCACTGCACCATCACAACAGAGATTATGACCGCTATCATGATAACGACCGCAATAGTGCCAAAGAATGGGACCGGGACCATCACCACTTTTTTCTAGCTTATACACCAATGATCAAATCCACCTCCTCTTCTTCCAGTTTTTTCACGAATTTGATGCCTACAGCCAGCGAAATCTCTAAACAAACTGATATCTTGCACACCCTGATCCAATTGCTCTAATCAACCCAGCCCCACTGTGTAAACACAAATTCACTTCTAAACCCATGTTTGCTTCTCTATCTGACCCGAATCTAATTATTTTTTATTCTAGACTTGAATTATACAAATATAATGCTAACTTATGAAATCACCTAGAGGGCGGGTGAATAGGTGATGGCTAAAAATAATGAAAAATAATGCGAAATTAAAAATAACTAAGCAATCTAGCAATATTATGAGCAAAGAAACAATCCCACACAATCAAAACAATATAGCACAATATATATCTAGTATGCAAAGATTAAGACAATAATAGCATGCAAGATATAAAAGAAATGAGTTGAGTTGAGTAGAGAGACAGAGAGAAGACAATCGCAAACACGAGAATATGTTTCAAGATTCAAACTACTGCTCTACGTTCCCGCATTTACAGCAATGAAGGATTTTTAGTATTATTCGATCCCGCAAGATCACTAACTCATACACGTTCCCACAAGAACACTCAAACCCGCAAGTTCCTCATTCGGTATCGCGACACCTTCAATCATGAACTCGCAAGCTTGTTCGAGGTCGCAACCTCTACAACTCTTTGAATACAAGAAGGAAGTGATATCTACTAAATTAAAAAGGCTCACAAAACAATCTTATAACTAAGGTAAAGGAATCGAAGCACTGAGATTGTAAGTGTCAGTAAAACTTGAAGTATTTGGATGGAAAGTACAAAGCTAGAAAACTTGTATTTGGAATTTTGGCTCAAAAATGATTTCTTTTGAAAATCTTATCTAAGTCTCTTGGAAAAATACTTAGCAAAGTTATTAGGTTTTCTACAATATTCCTATTTATAGATGATCAAAATAAAAGAGACAAACCCAAAATAACTGTTATTGATTATCCTAGAAAAGACAGATTTAAAAATATAGCCATTTAGGGTTAGGCTTAAACAAGCCTGTCAATCGATCGACCGGTTGACCGCCAACGATCAAATTTTTAAATGTTGGAGATAGTGGTCGACCGGGTGGTTGACCGAACCCAACATAGAGCTTTGATGTCTCAATCGATCGACCGGGCGGTCAACTGATATTGACAAACAGAGAGCACTCCTCTTACAAGCAATCGACCGGGTGGTCGACCGATGTGCATAAGCTACACTTGTGCATGTTTGTGCAGTCGACTAACAGAGCAATCAGCTCTGCATGTCGGTCGATTGTGTGGTCGACCGGTAAAGGGTCAAAAACAAACTAGAAATAAATTTTGAAATTCTTTTTTATTTTACACTTAAATACTTTGAAATCTCTATACAAAAATGTAATTCTTAAAAATGAATATAATAGAGTCATTTCTTTCCACTTGATATACACTTTCACTATCTACTTTGCACTCTTTTACATTATACTGTCATAAAAGAGTTGTGTGGCTTGTGTTACATTTCGAAGAGTGAAAATATACAAAGTTGTTATTAGTTTATGTAAATCTTTGAAGCTCAAATATGTATGATCCTAGATCAACACAATGAATATAATTTTGAACTTGTTTTTGTAAATATTGAAATTCTTTTTCCAAATATACTTTTCCAAATCCATAAATCAAAATACAATTTTATAATAAATTACCAAAATTCTTTTTAATATTTTGGAAACAAACAGAATAAATTTTTTGTGTGTGTGTGACTCTCATGGCAATCCAAACTTCTAAATTTAGTTTTGATAAAACTAAATCTTACATTGTTTTAAAAAGAAAAACAATTTTTAGAGTGCTTTAACTTGCAACTCTCTTGATCTCTTGATCTTAATTCCATCTTTGAGTACTATATGTGTTCTTGATATTTGAGCTCTTGAATCACTTTGATGTTAGCTTCAAACTTGTGAGTCTTTTGGAGAAGAACATAATCATGTAGTTCTTATAAACCTATAACTTAAACGAATAAAAATAGTACAAATAACTTCATGAGATAATCATCATCAAAACTAGGGTGAAGAGTCTTTAGACCAACAATCTCCCCCTTTTTGATGATGACAAATTAAACACATGAAGTTATTTCAAATAAGAATGAAAACGGCTTCTAATAAAGCTCCCCTTAACACATGCATATAGGAAATCTATCATTTTAACTCAATGCAAGATGTAAAGCATAATAGGAGTGTTATTATGTAAACACTATGAATAACATTTATGCATACAAAGAATTAACATAACAAATGGATCCTCCATCCATCCAAATAAAAATGTAATGGATTATCAAAAATAAACTATCACAATATACAATATTATAGATACCAATACAAAGTGTTAGTATATAGACACATAACCAATATTTATGAAAATATAACCAACAATGCACCAAAAATACATAACCCACTAGGTACTATATCACATAAACCATAAGCATAAAGTACATCACCATCTCAAAGTAGCAATATTACAAACTATTATAACCCAAAGTTTACGAAATCACAAATATTCAAGTTATTACAAAGTCAAAGTACTAAAGTAAATCATAAAAAAATACTGAAGCAACAAAATAACTCCATAGATCTCCAGCTTCTTCTCCTCTTTTTATCAATATCAAAAACAGAAAATGGAACAACTTACTCATCCGGGATGAAATCCTTGTCAACATAAAGTGGATCATCGGGCTCATCGACAGCCTGATGATACACGCCAACAGGCTTTGTAGGCACAACTCAGGGCTCGAAAGGAGGACCCTCAGTAGGAAGAGGATGAGTGTAATAAGAAGGCATGAGCTGAGGCCACTCATGCTGAGTAAAGGAATAGTCCACACAAGCTGGATAATAATGATGGGATGAGAAAATATAAGCAAGTGTGTTCCTAAACTCATCCTGGTTTGCCAAAATCTTCACTGTGTCAGCTGAGTGACTCAGAGACATAGCAATCATCTGGTTCAGGAGAGCAGAGTATGACTATGTAGAAGATGAAGAGGAACAAGTAGACTGAGGTGAAAGCTGTACTGGAGGGAGCTGAGCATGCGCGCAAGTGCCAGCTTGCATTCCTTCAGAAAGGGCGCGATTAATGTCAACAGAAGGAGGATAGGCATTCTCGCCGGGGACATCAATTTTGAAGTATTTAATCAAATGTGTAATAATCACCCGCAGGGGAGATTCCTACTCAGAATCATGAGATGCTCCGATAGCGTGAAATCAATGAGAAGCTTCGAGGTATTGACTCTATACTTTTCAGAAGGTAATAGATGAGAAGTGGAGCATAACCCCGAACATGGCTATATTCGCCTATGTAATATCCCTAATTAGTAATACTATATTTTAATTTTCTAAATATTTATTTTGATATAATTTTTATTTATTTATTATTATTAATTACTTGGTTTATTCTTATTATTATTATTAAATGTACATATTATTTTGAGATAGTCAATGATAATTTGGTTTTATATTTACTATTGTTATTTATTAACATTTTTATTTATTAATTACTATTATTTCTATTACTGTTACTGCTATTAATTGTTATTATTAGTAGTTATTACTAATATTATTTCATTATAATTATGATTCTTATTATTATTGTTAATTATTATTATTATTGTTATTAATTATTATTATTATTAATATCATTATGATTATTAATATTTATTGTTATTGTTATTAGTGTTATTATTATTGTTGTTATTATTAATTATTGTTAATAATCATTATTAGTATTATTAATTTTGTTATTGTTATTTATAATTATTATTATTGATATGTTATTGTTGTTGCTATCATTTTAAGGTTATAGTTAATTACTATTATTAATACTATTATTCTTGTTGTTATTTTATTACTAATATTATTCTTTTTTCCTTTTCTTTGATTCCAATACATACCCATTCACCCATTACCCATTATCCTAGACCCAAAACTCACAAACCCATTAAGCAAACCTACAACCCAATATCTAATCCTATATGTGTGTGTATATGTTATCTCTTCTCTAAAGCTAACCTTTCACTAATCCATCTTCTCCTCTTCTCCATCTCCCCGTCGCCGTCAACGACATCACACAACCGAGCCCCTTGGCTGTGGCTGCCCTCATCCACGGCAGCACACCACCCCCTCGAGGACGAGCCCGGGCTTCCTCCTCTATGGCCGTTGTAAAATCACCTAGAGGGGGGGTGGATAGGTGATGGCTAATCTAATGGTCACCAAATGCGGAATTAAAAATTATATGATGCAACCTAAAACTTCTTACACTAAACACCACGTATAACACAAGAGTGTAGCCGAATTCCCCATGAAGGGCTCTGAACTAACTCCTCAAGATTCCTCTAAATAAGAGTTGAGGTGCCGCATTGGCTCTCTTGGTTAAATACAAGTGTTAGCAAATAATCCCCAAGCATATAACAATATGAGCACAAATGTATATATCTAGCAATTAAAGATGAAAGCAATAGAAGCATGCAAGATATAAACAAGTAAGAGATAGAGAGAGCAATCGCAAACACGGGATATTTGTTTCGAGGTTCGAGCACACTTGCTCTACATCCCCGCCTTCACACTTGAAGGATTTCCACCATAAACCGATCTCACCGGATCACTCGGTGCCGCAACACCTACAAGGAGTTCCCACTAGAACTCTTGGACTCTCTAGTCCCGTACACACCGCAAGCCCACAAGCTCGCCGAGGCCGCACCTCAAACACGGAGTTCACACACGAACTCGAAACACCGCGAACACACTTGTCCGCCTCCTCAAAGACAAGATAGAACTTTGGTGATCTAAACACTTTGATAACCAACAAATACTCTCACAATAACACTCCTATAGGACGAATATGTCAATGGGTTGCTCAAGTGTTTATGTGAAAAACAAGGATGGAAGTGGTGGAGGAAAACTCAAGAAAATCACTTTGAAAGACACTCTTGATAAACTCTCCTTTTGATTGGAAATATTGGCTTTAATATAAGTGGAGAAAACCTCTTAAAAGAGTAGGAAAAACTGTTGTAAAAATTCACTTAAAAACTTATAGAAAACAGCCCCCAAATGTCCCAATTTATAGATTTAGAAAAACTAGCCGTTGGGAGCCAGGATGGCCTGTCGGTCGACCGCCCGGTCGACCGTGGCCCTAGAACAGAGAGCAGGTCTCTCTGCCGGTCGACCGGCCCGGTCGACCGGGGCTTTCCAGAGAGCAGAAGCTCTCTGGTGTCGATCGGCCCTCCAGCAAAGGCTGGCGTGCACATCTGTGCACGTCGGTCGACCGTTCCGGTCGACCGACTTCAAGCTCGGTCGACCGGTCCGGTCGACCGACAGAAGCCAGGTCAGGGATTTTGGGATTAAAAACTTGATATTTTTTCTTTGATAAAATCCCATAAATTCACAAAAAATCTACAAAAATAGTTTTTACATTATACTTTGATAATCAAACATGCTTGGACAAAATCAAGACATGTTACAAACAATTTGAACTATTTTTGTAACTTGAAAATTTTGGCTAAAAATGAAAACTGTATTTTTCTAAAATTGGTTTTTCCAAAATTTCTCCAAATACAAAAACAAGATATTTAAACAACTTTTAAAGCATAGAGTGTATGGATATGATCCACTACATATACATGATGAAATATCTATGTTTTTGACATTAAACACTAAATATGATTTTGGTTAAATACATGTAAACCTTAAATACCAAAAACCAAACCGGTATTTTTAAAAAAGAAAATTCTTTTGTATTTTTCCAAAATAAAAATTCTTTTATGAAAACTCATCTAAATCAAGAGTGTGTGTGTATAAGATATATTTAAGCAATCCACCAACTATTCTATGCTTTACATTTTATCTAAAAACAAAATCTTATAAAAACAAACCTAGACACAAGTCATGATCTTGAAGGTCTTCACTTGAAGTCTTCTCATCTTCTTGACTTGGTCCAAACATGATCCATAGAGCTAAACTCCTCTTGAGTACTTGATGTGGTCTTGATGCACAAGCTCTTGAATCAAACCGTGCTAGCTCCAAAACTTGACTTTAAATCCTTTGTTGAAGCTACACACCTACTAAGATCTTGATCACAAATCTGAAACTAATAAAACACAAGATCATTAGTACTATAACTTCATGAGTTGATCATCATCAAAACTAGAGTGATGGGCCTTTGGGCCAACAATCTCCCCTTTTTTATGATGACAAAACTCATGAAGTTATATATGCATGGATTAAAGTAAAGCTTCAAGGAAGCGCCACCTTAACTCACGCATCTCAACAAACAATAAATATGACAATGAAGCACATAAACATGTATGCAAATATACGGAGATAAAACATGCTAATTAAACATAAAACTCATCAAATTCTTTTTCTCCTATTTGTAATACAAAACATATATGCATAAACAAAAATCCTTCTCCCCCTTTATGAATAAAGTAAGGAAAACATACATATATATATATATCAAATACTTCTCCCCCTTTTTGTCAATCATCAACAAAGGGGTTAAAGTAAAAACAAATCTTCTCCCCTTTTTGTTCGAAAAGAAACAATAAAGGGGTGAAATCAAATCAATCAATAAAAGAGATATATGTGATATACATTCATGAAGAGGAAGACGCTAAGTTAACTTCCCTACACATATACATTACATGAAGGAGGGATGACAAGCCCTAATTCACATAACGCATAAGAGGAGATGTAAAGCGCCCCTTACACACGTGTATCACATAAAGAAGAGTTGTCAAGCTCCTCAATATAAGATACACTCAACATGAATCTATATGTAGAAGAGATGTGAAGCTCTCCTTGCATATAGGCAATACGAATCAAAACATTTTAATTTTCTCATATAAAAACAAAATTTTAAATTATCCTCAATAAAACAAATTTTGAGATATCTTGTGATCAAATTTTAAGATATCATATAGACAACAAAATTTTAAAGGTACCACTTGTAAATCAAATTTTAAGATACCAATTTTGTAAGTAATCATTACAAATTTCAAATTTTAATCAAAATGGAAATTGTAAATTGTAAATTATTGTAAATTATTTTGATACCAATTGCAATCAATAGATACCAATTAAAGATTATTGCAAATATTTGATATCAATAAAAATACCAATTGTAAGAAAATGCATAAGCTTATGTAAAGATACCAATTGAGAAATTAATTGAAAATTAAGATTTGAATTAAGCTTAGCATAAACAAATTATGTGCTTTAAATATGTAAATCGATTTTAACTCAAGCACAAATAAATCATATATATGTATGAGAATGAAAATGGAAATACCAATAGGAATTGATATTATGAAAATTATGAAGCGTACATATATAGAAAACAAAATATGAGTATATACAAAATGAAACTACCAATTGAGATCAAGTATATAACTCATAACCTACCAAATTTAAGAATAAATAACTAGTGAAATTAATTTTTGTAAAACTAGTTAAAGATCCTTAAAAAATATGAAACCAAAATATATGTCTATCATGAAACATACTAAATACACAAGAGTTGACACTCAAAATCGATAAAGCTCAAAAAGAATCATGAAACAAAGTCATGAATAAACAAATAAAGTGTGAGTGTACAAGAATCATGTGTTTAGCATTTTCCATGAAGATAATCAATGAAGCTCAAAACATAAATATCATTTTATCAAACAAATCATGAAAATTCATTTTTTTTCATTTTAAAACAAACTTCTAGGTATATGTATGATTTATCCAAAACTAACAATATGCATACATATCCCAAACATAAAAAAAGTCTATAATATATATTGCATGAAGGCAAATGACTCAAGGGGTATACATGTATATTTATTAGATTTGAATACAAAATACATATACATGAAGTAAAACATGAAAATAGGCAAAACAAGTGTAAATGAGAGAATCATCAAAATTAGGCTATACATGTGCATATAGTGAGTATAAATGAACAATGAAGTGCAAACATATATGAAGATTTGTACCAGTTCATGCAGTGAAGACCAGACGGCGACTCGGATTTAAAATCACGTAATTTCATATGAGTATTTGTTCTTATATTATTTCTTTATTTCTCTTGTCAGTAGGCGTTTAATGTTGGCACTTTGGAAAGACAAACTCCCAGACAACACTTCAACTGTCTGAACAATGTCTAACTTGTCGGCATTTACAAAAGACGATTCGCGGACAAGCTGACGACCAGTTTCTGCCCATCCCTGAGGGACAAAGTAGTGATTTGGACCCTACCGATCCATTGATTAAGATAGTAGGCCAAGTATTGCCTTTGAAGAGGCCTCAGCAGGCCTATGAGGATAAGTCAGCTCAACACTTGGCCTCGCATGAGCCTACAGGGGCTAACTTCTCTTGAAGCTTTATAGTCTCACTAAAAGGCTAAGTTTCTAGTTTCGTATGAAGCCTTACATAGCTCCGCAGTGAGCTGACTTCTAGCTTCGCTTGAAGCTATTCTTGGCTCCGTTTAAAGAGCTAATTGATAGCTTCACATGAAGCTCTATGATAGCTTAATCTTAAGCTTGGCTTAGCTCAGTTGAAGGTTAACTTATATCTTCGCCTGAAGCTTTGTCTTGCTTCGTCTGAAGCTTTATCTAGCATTGCCTGAAGCTTATCTAGCCTCGCCTTGGTTAGCGTCACCTGAATAGGCTAGCCTCGCCTCCATTAGCTAGCTTCACTTGAATGGGCTAGCCTTACCTTAACTGGCTAGCCTCGCCTCAACAGACTAGCCTCACCTCCACTGGATTTAAGGTAACCATCCTACTAAATTAGTGAGGGAGAATAATGGGTAGTTACACTCATGATCCCTCATTAAGAGGAGACAATCAAGAAAATCATAACTCCCTATTGAGCCTATAAATAGCCAACTAGTAGGCTAGGCTAGGGTCTTGAAAAAATTCAAGTCCAAGAGGGATTTTTAAAGAGCATAAAGATTTTTTGGTGGCTTCAAAGCTTAAGTTAATAAGAGTCTACTCTCTCACTTCCAAGAATTCAGAGAATCACTTCTTTAATCCTACAAGAATAAATTCAGAGTGCCAATACCCTAAGATCTTTCTCTCTCAAAGAATCTCCAGAACTAGGCAAGAAGGAATTCCCGAGCAGTAGTTGATCGATCACTGATATTGCATATTTATCGTCACATTCTCATATTTATTGTTTAATAAACTCTGCTATTTTATTATTTTTTGTCTAATTATTTGTAGGGCCTTTATCAAGGGAGAAGGAAGAGAAAACAAGCCCAAAGCGCATCTAAATTCTGATTTAATTCAGAATTAATTCAAATCAAGGATCAGGGCAAATTAGAGCAAATCATAGAAGATAAAACCAGTTGAAATTCAATTAAATCAGATCTTTACTAATCAAGTTGGTTAAAGCTGAAGATCAAAAGAAGTTTCACCAAATCTAGAAACTAAATCGTGAAACCAGTTGGATGAACAGCGAAACAAAGCGAGGGAATGGTCTGCTCCAAGGATGTGGCCATCTGTCCATATCTTGGCCGTGGATTTACAGCCAAAGCCGCGGATCCACAGCTTGGTAGCAAACTTTGGGGAGCGTTTTCTCCCCCTGTCTGTTCACTCATCTCCCCTCTCCTTTTCTCCTATAAATATTGCATTTCTCAGAGGCAAAAGGAAATGATTCAGCAGAGAGCATAGGTTAGGCTATTCTATAGTTTGTAACTTAGGTTTTTAGTTTTTTATGTAATTTTCATTTTATTTATGCAACTGAGATTATAGAAGAGTTTCATGGAGGATTGAGAGTGAAGCTTGTACTGAGGGTGACACTGGTGTAAGTTCTTCTTTTCTTTCATTGTTATTTGAATCGAAATAAAGTTACATTTTCATGTTCTTCTTTCTCTTCTCTCTTACTCTTCTTCTACCGGTTTTTGATGATAATCCAAATGAAACCTATAGCATCGAACATGCCTTGCCATTTCAAGTGCCCTTGATGGCTTATGGTAATGGATAGTCGTTTCTATTTATTTTTTACTTTTATTTAAGTTCATAGTTTAAGTCTGGGAATGAGAAAAATCCTATTTGTCGTGCTTTGCTCACCTTCAAGATGAGGTAAGTAATAAACCGAAAGAGGTAAGTTCTTTCAGGTTTTCTTTCTTTTTTTTAATTTTTTTAGTTTAGATCATCTCCATCACCAAATATTAACTCTTTTTTTTATTTCTTTATATAAACTCATTTTTCATTTTCTCCACCTTCTCAATCTACCACTTTCTTCTTAACTTAACAAAAGATTCTTTTTCCTTTTCTTTATAAGAACAAGAGAAGAACTTTTAACCATCTTTAGTGAACTAAAAGAGAACTTACTAAAACCTTCTATCGCTAGTCCCTCCTTGAGGATCACGACCCTCATAGCCACTTGATGTCGCTGTAGTATTGAGTACCTTATACTTTATTCTTAAGTTCTAAAATTCTGTATTTTTCTGTGCAGGTAATACCTCAATCAGTAGCATTCAAAGATTGATCATTCACATCATCAACAGAACAAAGTGGTCGCGCACAGACCAGACTTTCACTGGTACGCTTCTCCAGAAATCTGAGTAGAAAATTTTTGTAATTTTCTTGTTTAATTACTTGTAATTTTCTATAAAAATTTTGTAAGTTTTCCTCTTTGCAAATTAATGAAAAACAAGATGATGACTCCACTAGGGAAAGTATACTCCACTACTAAGAATATGGTGTCGCAATGCGACGATCAGACCCTCGGGTCTATTGTTGAGATTTTGATCATTAACTTTGACCAAGAGAAGTTTGAGCAGCTTCTCTCTGGGGGTAGTACAAACCCCCTGAACGAGCGCAAGCACCGGAGGATTTTTTTTTTTTTTGGCTAGAGCTCCTTTGGTCAAGGCATAGAAGCAAAAGCCACTCTCTTTTGAAACTAGTATGCCTCCATGCAAGCCTACTTTAGTCTCATGCGAGGCTCAACTAGCTTCACGTGAAGCTAAGATCCTGCGCATACCTGCTACAGTCTCTTCCAGCGAGACTAATTTAACTCTGTCTGAGCTCGCAACAGCCCCTGTTGGGGCTAACTTGGCCTCGCGCCAAGTCAGAGACGAGTCTTTTGTTTTAGCTTCACGCGAAGCTGAAATAGTCTCGTGAGTCTTTTGTTTTAGCTTCACGCGAAGATAAAATAGTCTTTAACTACGAGATTATTTCAGCTCTCAATAGAACAAGGCCAAAGCTCGCTCATCCGGCGAAGCTAAAGCCAAAGTGTCATGCGGCACTAACGTAGCCCCATGCAACAGAGCTAATCGAGCTTCGCTAAAAGCGCTAGCACAATGTTACACTAATAGCTTCGCCTCCAGCAGGGAAGCTAAAGCACTTTGTGCTATGACGACTTCGCAGTGCAAAGTTAAGCATAACAATGCTAAGTTCGCCTCCAGCAGGAAGCTAAAGCACTTTTTGCTATGATAACTTCATAATGCGAACAACAATGCTAAGTTCGCCTCCAGCAGCGAAGCTAAAGCACTTTGTGCTATGATAACTTCGCAGTGCGAACAACAATGCTAAGTTCGCCTCCAGCAGCGAAGCTAAAGCACTTTGTGCTATGACAACTTCGCAGTGCGAAGTTAAGCACAACAGTACTAAGATCGCCTCCAGCAGTGAAGTTAAAGCACTTTGTGCTGTGACAGCTTCGCAGTGCAAACCAAAATCAATGCTACATTGTTAGCTTTGCCTCCAGTAGCGAAGCTTAAGCACAAAATGCAATAACAACTTCATCGTGCGAAGCTAAGTCCGGCAGTGAAGCCATACTAGCTTCGCCTCAAATTAAGCAGAAAGCCTTGAAGGCTAAGCCACCTAAGTGGGCTAACATCCAGTTTAACCGAGTCTCCATGTTGGATCGGTTGGATCCAGGTAACGCATACTTGCGGATTATCTGAGTAACAAGCGAAAACTCCTCTCCAAAGATCCAGTTCACATCTCGCCACCCCAGTGCGGACAAGCGGGGTGTCAACCTTTGACGGTACATTTTGTCCACTGTTATTTGGGGCCAATCACCATAACTTCTCCTCTAAGCCAGCATTCGGTGTTCAATCGGTTGTCAGTCCAAACTTCTGAGAAGCCCAAGTCTTGAAAGAAAAAGATAGTGAAGGTGCCTTACCTCACACCTACTTCTGTCAACATGATAGGCAGAGGAAGAGATTTCATACGATCTCAAAAAATTTGATAGGGGGACGCACTCTCTCATTTAATTCTCCAAATTCTGACAATAGCCCTAGCTTAGGTCAGGTCCTGGTTGAACCAGAGGGTGCCTTCCAAGGCACTCGCTCAAGGTAACAATACCCTACAACTATAGACAATCTTACTCTTTAAGGGGGGTGATGTCACCTGAACTATTGAGAAGCCTATTCCAATGGTCTGACGATGAAGAAGAAGTTAGTGGCTATGCCTCCTTAGCCACTATCAGCTCCATCCAAACGGGGTTCGTATCGACCAACATGGCGGATAATGACAATGATGTTGATCTCCGTACTCGCTTGGAAGTATAGGAGCAAACTTCCAAGGCCCAACAAAAAGCCTTGGACAACATCCAGAAAATGTTGGCTCAGCTCCTGGTGTACCGGAACAATAATAACACAACCGGTAGTAAGCACAAAAGTAAGGAGAACAACAACAATGAACCTCCTAAGACCAAGCATTCAAAGGAGGGCTCTTCAATCGATGCCAAAGTGATCAAAGACATCCAAGCTTAGATTGCATCCGTGGCTCAAAGGGATGAACTGAAGAAAGCGGGGATGACGCGTCCCTACCCATTGGAATGGGACTCTATTCCATATCCACCAAAATTCAAGCCACCTACATTGCACATGTACGATGACAAGAGCTCCCCCAGTCAGCACATCTATTGCTTCCAATTGTAAACCTGTAATGTAATAGATAACGACGCAATCATGACCAGATTATTCATTAGTACTCTCAAGGGGGTAGCCTTTGACTGGTTTAGGGGCCTTCCAAATGGCTCCATCAATTCTTGGGTAGACCTGAAAATTCAGTTTCTCTCCTGATTTTACAAAGATGATACCGAGGTGGCCATGGACAGACTCCTCTCAACAGTCCAGAAAGGAGGAGAATCTGTACGGAATTACATAGAGAGGTTCTGTAACCTTTCTCTTATGTGCCCTGCAGGCATGTCTTTGCCTATGTTATTTAAAACATGTAGGCATAACTTCCTCGATAAAGTGAAAGTTCACATAGGAGCCGTCAAAGTCCACACTTGGAAGGAGCTTGTTGAACAAGCCAAGATAGCTGAGAATCAGCTAAAAAGTTTGAGATCCCCAAAAGCAAGTGGGGAATCAATAGAAGCCATAACATGACTGAATCTTCTAATACATCAGCATTGGAAGTATATGAAGGAACTCAATCAAAGAAGGGTAACTCTGACAGAACAATATAGTATCAGAAATAATACTCTTTCAAGGATGAGCATGTGGTGACAATCTTTCACTTGCTCAACAAGTGCAATGAGCTCAAGTTGCCAGAGGCTAGACACTCAGATGAAGTGGGACGAACGAACAATCCCAACTATTATCTTTTTAATTGGATGGTTCATCATCCTACTTGTAGGTGCAATATCCTTAAGGACAAAATTCAAGCACTGATTGAAGCAGATATTTTGACTCTGAAGTTAGAATATAAAAAGGCCACTGCCTAATCCTTTTCCTGAAAGCGAGTATGGGGGTAGTCAACTCTACTTTCAAAAGCTATGGGTCTTATCCCATCAACAGCTAAAATAATGAAACTCAAGCCAGTCCAAAGTTAAAGGCACTTACAATATCTCTCGCAGCAGATGACACCGCACTAGCAAATCCTCTCAGCAGCTCTTAAGAGGATACAACCGTCTCAGCCGCTATTTGATAGCCGACAGGCACTAGGTCTAACAAATAATACTTCGACAGTACAACCAAACCTCTGACAGTCACAACAGCCAACAATGTCAGAAAACACGTAGGGGGTCGGAATATATCATTCTACC
This sequence comes from Agave tequilana, assembly GCA_038442645.1. Classification (NCBI taxonomy): domain Eukaryota; kingdom Viridiplantae; phylum Streptophyta; class Magnoliopsida; order Asparagales; family Asparagaceae; genus Agave; species Agave tequilana. Next base: position 35,947 of record JAVJIF010018672.1, on the reverse strand, counting down.
AACCAAATGGAAACAACCTTTTGTAGTAGAGACAGTCTACTTGAGTGGAGCTTATCGCTTAGCAAATCCAAATGGTGACACACTCCTAATGCCAGTCAACGATAAGTGCTATCCATGATAACGTTAATACTACACTCTGATCATCAAGTCGGACTCGTCCGACTATTTCATCTCCTCAAAGAGTTCATTTTTCCAGGTGGAATCAATTTTAACCATCTCTGCATTCTTCTTTTGGCAAATCAGGTCGGCTTCACGACAATCATGAACGAGCCGAATTCATCGAAGAAGGTTCGTGATGCATCCTTACATGACTTTTCTAGTGTTTCCATATTCATGTCCATATTCGATGATCAACTATGACTAGAGTCTTGATTATGATGAACAAAAGTGAAACTCTACGAGAAATCTCGACTTACTCGATATATTCCCTGTGAAGTTTGTACTCCATATCTAGACGCGACGATTAGCTGAGAACTAGATTCTTGATGAACAAAAGGTGATGTTCCACGAGGAATGTCGATCTACCCGACAAATTTCACACAAAGTTTAGACTTAACTCTTTAATCTCCAGCGAGATTTTAAAGATCACCAGTGGAATACAAAAATGATCATTTCACGTGACACGATCCGAGGCCTTCAGTGAATGAGACTAGAGGAAAACATTGGCTTCTAAACTTAATGTAAAGTTCTCAACAACTTATCATACTAAGAGGAATGGCATGGCTAGCCCAACCTAAATAGTAGTTGGTAAAGGTACGCCAAACTCATTGATAGCCGAGGATTTGCTAAAAATCCTAGGGATCTGATCCCCTCTTTACTCCAAAACCCCTTATCAATTCTCGTCCATGGAATGGTAGGACCACAAAAAGTAGTGTTCATTTCCTTAATGAGATGAATCACTGGTTCAAACTGTATATTAAAACTTACACCTTTGACAGGAAGAGTTAAATATCCCCATGGATCAAACTCCACTTGTCATTCTCTATAAATAGAGTGACAGGTCCACCCAATTTACTGTTATGTTCAACATCCCACCTCTAATAGTAAATGAATCATTATCAAGTTGACATCACACCTCTGACAAGTCATTTCAAAATCCCCGACTGCGAATTTATCGCGTTCGCTTCGGACAAAATCTCCTTCTAATTCCCCAGCAAAGAATTTGATTATTATGTTAATGATTATCTTTGACAACTTTTCAGGAAACAATCATCTCACTATCGAATCCCCATAGAGTTTTTTATGTCACGTTAACAATTACCTCTAATATCTTAGAGAATGTTAAACTCTCTATAATCTCTCATGAGATTCATTTTCTAACTCCCCAGCGAGTTTCTAATAGATTCCCCTCGAAGTTTATTATTACCCTTTTCAGTCCCCAGTGGATTCTTCGGTTGTTACGTTAACATTATACCTCTAAGAATTTCTTAAAAAAATTCTCCAATGAAGCACTGATTTTCCCATGGAGTTTATAATCAAGTCCTATTCCCCCTAGCAGAATTATTTCTCTTGTTGTCATGTCCAGTTCATCACCTCTGAACAGTAAGGGCTCTGGAATCAGTCGGTCATATCTAGTCAATCTCCTCTGAACTGACAGATAACTAGTCCCATCTCCCTATCCGATAGGGACTTCTCCCTTTACCATCATGTCTAGTTTATCACATCTGAACAATAAGGCTCTGAGCTTAGTGGCTTCTCAATCGGTCATGTCCAGTCAATCACCTCTGAACCGATAGATAATCAAGTCTCATCCTCTAGTCCAGTTTGGACTTCTCTTTTGTCGTCATGTCTAGTTCGTCACCTCTGAACGACAAAATTCTGAGTCTGGTCAGGTACGTCCAGTTTGTCACCTTTGAACTGACAGATTCCAGATCTCACTCTTGCAGTCCCTAGTGGACTAGTTGTCAAGTTAACACTATGACCTCTGAACACCAGATTGTGAGCCTGTTGTCTCTTAATTGGCCATGTCCAAATTACATCTGAATCGACGGATACCCAGATCCAATTCACCCTTGCAGTCGCCAGTGGGCTAGTTGCTAAGTTAATATGACTACATCTGGCATTGGATTCGAAATTTAGTGTACCTTAGTCTATCATGTCCAGTTCATCACCTCTTAATAGACGGGTCCTTAAAGCCGAGTTCATCTTTTTGTTTACTGTTATGTCCAATTCGTCACATGTGAGTAGTAAATACTCCAAGTTTGGAAATTTCTATTCGGTTATATCTAGTTCGGCACCTCCGAACTGATGAATATCTAATCTCACCCTTCTTTGTCGTTATATCTAGTTTGTCACCTCTGAATGACAAAGCTTCATCTCTGGTGATCCTAATCAGTTATGTCCAGTTTGTCACCTTTGAACGGACAAATACGCAGATTTAACTTTCAAGTCTGGTAGGGAGTATTCTCGATGTTGTGTTAGTTTATCACCTTTAAATAATGAACCCTCTTTCTGGCGATCCCTAACATATTATGTCCACATTGCCTCTGAACAGACGGGTCCTAGATCTACCCTCTTTTATCCCAGTGGATTCTTTTACATTAGACTGATTTTATCACGTTGCTAACCTCTGAATAATTTCGGTCATGAGTTCAAAGTGTTTCGAAATTCGCACCAATCCGTCACGGATTTGTGAAAACTTTGAAAGGGGTTTTGCTGACACCCCAAAAAGATAAACTCCCAAACAACACTTTAACCGGTCTGAAAAATGCCTAACTTGTCGACATTTACAAAAGACGAGTCGTATACAAGCTGATGACTCCCCAAGGGATAAAGCAGTAACTTGGACCCTACTGATCCTGCGGAGCAGACACTGGCCAAATATTGCCTTTGAAGAGGCCTAAGCAGGCCTATGAAGCTAAGTCAGTTCAACACTTGGCCTCGCATGAGCCCAAAAGAGCTAGCTTCTCTTGAAGCTTTATAGCCTCACTAAAAGGCTAAGTTTCTAGCTTCACATAAAGCTTTACATAGCTCTGCAGTGAGCTGACTCCTAGCTTCGCCTGAAGCTAATCTTGCTAGCTTCGTCTCGAAGCATAGCACAGTTCTATTTAAAGAGCTAACTGATAGCTTCGCCTGAAGCTCTATGATAGCTTTGTCTGAAGTTTGGCTTAGCTCCGCTGTAGGCTAACTTATAGCTTCGCCTGAACCTTTGTCTATCTTCACCTGAACCTTTGTCTAAGCTTCGCCTGAAACTTTATCTAGCCTCGCTTCAACTGGCTAGCCTTGCCTTCACTGGTTAGCCTGCCTGAAAAGGCTAACCTCGCCTTCACAGGCTAGCCTCGCCTCAACTGTATAGCCTCGCTTAAACTGGCTAGCCTCGCCTTACCGAGCTAGCCTCGCCTGAACAGGCTAGCCTCGCCTCCACTGAATTTAAGATAACTGCTCCACTAAGTTAGTGGGGGAGATTAATGGGTAATTACACTCATGATTCCTCCTTAAGATGAGACAATCAAGGGAATCATAACTCTCTAATGAGCCTATAAATAGCCTTCTAGTAGGATAGGATCGGGGTCTTGAAGAAATTCAAGTCCAAGAGGGCTTTTTGAAGAATATAAATTTTCTTTGATAACTTCAAAGCTTAAGCTAACGAGAGATCTGCTCTCTCGCTTTCAAAAATTCAGAGAATCACTTCTCTAATCATACAAGAATAAATTCAGGGTGCTAATACCTTAAGATCTTACTCTATCAAGGAATCTCGGAATCAGGCGAGAAGGAATTCTCAAGTAGTAACATTCGAAGATCGATTGCTCGCATCGTCAATGAAACAAAGTGGTCACGCGCTCACCAGACTTCCACTGGCACACTTTTTCAGAAATCTCAGTAGAAGATTTTTTTAATTCCCTTATTTAATTACTTGTAATTTTCTACAATAATTTTGTAAGTTTCTCCTTTGCAAATCAATGAAAAATATTTATATATTAATCGTATTATTTCATGTGAACGATTGATATATTTTGCCAGTATGATTACCTGTATCATTTCAAGAGGCATCATTGAGTGTTCACCTTATTTATTTTGTTAATATGAGCATTTATCAGCGTCATTTCATGTGTTAGTAGTTCACTGCTATTGGCTTAGGCCAGTATTAATACATCTTAGATAGTGACTTGATTCGATCAACTGGTTAGCTGGTCTAATTCATATTTGAGGATAGATTCATATTTTATGTGGAATACTTATCGGATTTGATATCCCTTAATTGAAAATTATTTAAATAAGAATTCATTTGCATATTGATGACATATTGATATGATTTCCTTCATCAAAAGGCTAGATTTCCATGCTTGGATCGGTTTATAGAATTAGTTAGAGTTAGAATTGATATGAGATTTGTGTCTTTTCCTTGGATCTTGAATGGAATTCAGATAAGACAGATGACTTTGGATTATTGATTGAGAGTATTTTTTGATTTATCCCTGATTCTATTATTTGAGTATGGATGAGTTTGTTGGTTGAGTATCAGAAGTGGATATTCTATACATATGTTTGAGGATATTCACTATTCGGTTATGATTTCAGCATTTGTTGATTTAAAATGATCTACAGGATATTCGATGATTCACTTCATAACTGGTTCCTAGTTATTGCAATTATTTAGTTATAGAGATACAAATATGTATTATGGTAGTGATCTAGTTGATATCGGTGATCTCGTACTTCAGAATTTATACTAGTTGTCTGATATCAGTATCAGTTATCAGTGATTAGTGCACCATTGTGATTAGTAACTGTATATCTCCAGTATTCTATTTTAGATGTCAGTTATTATTTGTCAGTTGTCTAATATCAGCTAGTATTAACCTCAGTAGTGGTTGGAGATATCGTTTACTTTTAATAATAATTATATTATATGCTTATTAATAAAAGATATCATAACCGAGGGAAATGGGTAATTATCTGATAGTGCATCGTGTATTTTGGAAGAACTTATGATAGTATATCGAGTTGTTTCCACCATGGGGAAGCAAGATAGTATTGGCTACTTAGTTATTTAGTTGTCAATTGTTAGGGTTATGCCCGGATTATGGCGCTACACTAGTTGCCTTTTTCATGTGGAGTTGTGATCTCAGTTATTAAAGCTTTATGACTTATTCTGGTTCAGCACCAGGGGTGTTAGACTATGATACCGGGCATGCACGGTACCCTTTCAAAACACATACACTACATTAGCAGACAGTTATAACAACGATAATCTTATTTGATATGTGAAAAAATAGTTGTGGCATGGGGACACAACTAAGTACTATATTAATTAGGTTAATAATAACCAACCAGACTAGTGACATATGCTAGATTACACATCTTGTCATCAATTGTTTCCTTTTACTATGATATGAGTTATAATTCTTTCATAGTCTTGTTCATGCTATCATTCAGTTATCTTCTATTAACAGTTTTAGACATGTTATTATTGTATACACACTAATTATATGTACGAGCACCTTTCCTCCTTTTTTATACACTCATTAGGCCGCTTTCTGACGACCCTGAATTTGCACGTCCAGATTAGATGTTTTATTTCATTAATCAGGTGTTGATGAACTCGTATATGCTGCGAGGACCCAGAGTTTCTCTCTATTTAATTTTGGTATTCTTGCCTCTTCTTTATTCATGTTTCTGTAGTTTCTTTGATTTCTCTATATCAGACTTAGCTTTTATTTCATTTTTATTTCATGTATCATCATATATGGACATTTATATATGTTATTTTCATTTTAGTAGATTCATATAGCTTATTCGGGTTACTTAAGACTTAGCGTGTATATGTGAGATAGTTTTCTTGTGTATTGCGTCGCCGTCGCGTTTCTGCTCTAGCGTATTTTGGGAAGCGGGACGTGACAGCCCAATTTTGGAAGAAGATTGAAAACTACAATCTTAGTAAGAACTTGGGCGATGAGTGGGTAATTCACCTACTCATTCTTTACCAACCCTGGATTATCACCATCGTGAAGTAATCGGGCGGCGGTGAGAGCAATCTCACCATTTAGATACTCAAAGTCATCAAAATCAAGATGAAAAACATCAACACCCTCGCACGATACGTGAAGAATTCTAGAAATCCTTCTAGAAAGATGTCATATCAATATTTTTGACACGAGAGTGGATAAAATTTTCTCTAAAGTATAAGTTAGAATAGGAGACATAAACTAGATCGGGATACACTTGCTCTTTGATGGTGACAAGATTTTCTAAGGAATTGGCTCTAAAACTTTAAGCAACATTGAGGAGCTCAAAGTCGTTAAGCACCACTGCTCTTCCTGAGATAATCTGCTTTTTGCAAAGAATGGAATACTTGTATTTTGCATTCTGTGAAATAAAAGGACCACGGGTAGAGAATTTAGATCTAGAATCAGATTTCTTGGATTTTTCGGACTTATCGTGCCTAGGTCTCTTTCCTGACATGATGATAGATTGAAAATAAATGGGCAATTGAAGTAAAAAATAGTTGAAATTTAAGGAGAAAAAGGATTGGATAAATATACCAAAAGATGTAGCAAAATTCCTCCACAGATAACTTCAATATGCTGAGCCCAAGTGCTCTAGAAAAAATCTTAAAGAAATTTGATGAGAGGTGGATGAATATGAGAGAAAAATTGATGGGTTGGGGGAAGAGTCGGCAGAGAAAAAGGAAAAGGAGAGAATAAATGAATCTAGGGTTTTGAAAACAACCATAAATACGTCAAATCGACTATCGGTCGACCAAGATTACCCGAGAATTTTGTACTTCTCAGTCGGTCGACCAGTCAATCGACCGAGAAAACCTGAGAATATTGAGTTTCTAAATCGTCTGACTATGCGGTCGACCAAGACGAGAGTACTAGCCTCTCTCAGTGCTCGGTCGACTGGAACTACCCCCAACACAAAAAATTTTGAATTTAAAAACTAGGTTTTTATTGAAAACGAAATGAAGTAAATTTGTAGAATCATACTTAATAGATTAAAAATATTTTGAAAGATTTTGTCTAGCAAAGAAATACTTGCATAACTAATTTGTTAAAAATGTTATAAAAACTCACATATAAATCATACTAATATTTAAATCATAAATTAAGCCATTTAAAAATTAAGAAATGAAGCCCTATACCCTTGACTGGCTCTGAACTTCTCCTCATCATTTCTCTAAACTAAGAATGAGGTGCACAATTATTTTGTTATTTTTATGCTTAATAAATGAGATAAATATACTATAGAATTTTTTTCAAAAATACACATATATGTTTATATCAAAATGAAAACATATATGATAACAAATACAACTCATAGGCATTAAGTATGGAAAACACATATAGAGTCTGCATTATCATCATGATATGCATTCTATATAAACAACATGAAATCATATCAATTGAAATTGAAACATTTTATTATATGAACAACAATTTAAATCATCAAAATTATATAAATTCAAACTCCTACACATACATGAAAGTAGTCAAATAACTGAAGCATGGATAACATGTATAGAGTCTAGACTAATATCATGAACATGCAAGCAATGTAAGCTTAACAAAATTGGAGATGTTATCGATAAGATTTAAGCAAGCAATCTCTATTTTTAAAGGTGGTGTTTTCCCATCTTGCTTCCTTGATAGAGATGCAACAAATTTGTTTATCCTTCAAACTCCAAATGCATTCACCACCAAGGCACTACCTCCCCTGAAGTCTTAGAGGAGGACATATCCACATTAATTAAATTCAGTGTGTTCTTTGGTACTCATATCTTTTTGGATTCTTGAGGGTTATTTTTCGAACTCAAATATTATTATTCTTCAAATTTAATCTTGAATAACAAAACTATGAAAGATGCCCTTTGCGGTCACAATATGTACAAGTGTACATCTTACCTTAAATGTGAGCAATATGTGTGTTGTGCGTTGTGTACATGCTTAGTGTGTGTTTGTGGTGCATGTTTCTTTTCGGTTTTTCCCTTTGGAAACAAAGAGTCAATTTTCTTCATGTCAAAAGCACATTTTTTAAATTCACATCTAAAACATTCATTCTATTTTTCAAATTATCAACATTTTGGTCAAAAACAATTTTAGGGCTTTTGCCCTGTAAATATATTCGTGAGAATCAAAATCATTCTTAGATTTTTCAAAACAAATAGATAAGTCCTATTTTTATTTAAAAACTATATCCAATTTATTTTTCAAAAACTCATTCTCTTTTCTCAATTTTTGTTTTAAATTTTTGAAAGCTCATATATTTCTAGCAATTCTTCAAAAAATCTACCAAGCTCATCAATCGTTAATTCATCATCATCAAGAGAAGTTTCTAGAGATATCTTAGTGGGGTCATCCTTATCAGCATGAAGCAAGCATTAGCAGTATCAACTTCCTCATCGGATTTAGTTTTTGAATCATCCTAAGTGGTCACCATGACTTTCTTCTTATGTGCTCTTCTAAATGTGATTGCTTAGAGTGAGGGACAATTTGCTTTCAAATGTCTTGTCTTCTTGCAATGAAAAGACAGACCCATATATTCTTTCTTTCTTTTACTTTTTCATTTGTGGTCTTGTCCTCTGGAAGTTGCTCATCCTTTCCTTTTTGAAAAATATTTTGTCAACCTTTCTTATAAGCATGAAAAAGTCTTTTTCTTCACCTTCATCCATAGATTCTTCTTTCTCTGCAATAGATGGAGCTGCCTTAAAGGCAATGGACTTTTCCTTTGGAAGTTCTCTTCCTTCACGAACTCTCATGGGTTTTGAGATTCCCAATAAGCCCATATAAATCCATCTTCTCATGATCGTTGAGCTTCTTAAGAGTAGTTGCCTTGACCTTCCAAGATATGGGAAGAGCTCTTATCACTTTTCTTACTTTTTGGTCGTTGTCAATCTCATCACCTAAGGAAGATGACTCATTAGTGATTTTAGTGAAACATGTAAGCATTTCATTTATAGATTTATTGACAAGCATAAAGAAGTTTTCATTTTAAGAATAAAGCAAATCTATTTTGGATGTCTTGACCTGAGAGGTACCCTCATAAGTTATGATCAAATCATTTCATACATCAAATGTGGATTTCAATTAATAATACGAGATAAATCATCATCATTCAATACTTGTGTTAATGCATATTATGCCATAGCATTGGCCTCGTAGTCTTTGGCGGTCACTTTGGACCATGTATCTTCATCACTCTGAGGTTCTCCTTAGTGACATTCTTTGCAACCTTAAACCCTAAAGACTTTAGAAATAAGGTCATCTTCACTTTTTAAATGAAAAAGTTTAAATCTTCAAATTTGAGTGGGGACTTGATGCTAGAGAAGTCATATGATTTAGCCAATCAAAGGATTTAGCCAAACAAAGGAAGTTCAAGAAAATATATATAATACGCAACAAATAATTTAGCCGAACAAAGGAAGTTCAAGAAAATATATATAATACACAACAAATAATTTAGCCAAACAAAGGATCACTCTATAGTGGTTAAACTAAAAATCTAGAGTAATGGCTCTAATACCAATTGAAATCACTTAGAGGGGTGAATAGGTGATGGCTAAAAATAATGGCAAATAATGTGAAATTAAGAACAACTAAGTAATCTTGCAATACTATGAGCAAAAAAACAATCCCATGTAATCAAAATAATATAGCACAGTATATATCTAGCGTATAAAGATTAAGATAATAATAGCATGCTAGATATAAAAAGAGTAAGTTAAGTTGAGAGATAGGGAGAAGGCAATCACAAATACGAGAATATGTTTCGAGATTCGAGCCACTGCTCTACATACCCACCTTCACCGCAATGAAGGATTTCAACTACTATTTGATCCCCATAACAAACTCATACGCATTACCGCAAGAATAACTAGATACGCAAGTCCCTCATTCGATGCTGCAACGCTACAATCCCAAACTCACAAGCTCGTTTGAGGTCGCAAGCTATACAACTCTTTGAATATAAGAAGGAAGTGATCTCTCTTGGATCATAAAAACTCACAAAATAATCTTATAACCAAGGTAGAGGAATTAAAGCTCTGAAATTATAGTATGAGTAAAGCTTGAAGTATTTTGATTGAAAGCACAAAGCTAGAAAACTTGTATTTAGAATTTTAGCTCAAAAATGATTTCTTTTGAAAATCCTTTTTAAATCTCTTGGAAATATTAAGCAAAATACTTGGCAAAAATTCTTAAAGTTTTTCTACAGTAACCCAATTTATAGAGGACTAAAATAGAAGAAAGAAATCCAAAATAACAATTACTGATTAACCCAGAAAAGAAAGATTTAAAAATATAGTCGCTTAGGGTTAATCAGACTTAAACAAGCCTGTCGTCGACCAGTGGTCGACCGCCAACGGTCAAATTTCTGACCATTGGTAATAGGGGTCGACTGGGCGGTTGACCGAACCCGACATGGAGCTCTGTTGTCTCAGTCCTTCGATCGGTCTGTCGGCTGACAATGATAAACAGATAACACTGCTCTTACACACAATTAATCAGGCAGTTGCCAATTTGCAAGAGCTACACTTATGCATATCTGTGCAAAATCGGTCGACCGATAGAGCAATCAACCCTGCATGTCAGTCGATCGTGCGGTCCAGTAAAAGGTAAAAAACATACTGGGATAAAATTTTTAAATCCTTTTGATTTTACACTTAAATACTTTGAGATCTCTATACAAAGATAAGTTCATGTAAATCTTTGAAGCTCAAGTATATGTGATCCTATATCAACACAAAGAATATAATTTTGAACTTGGCTTTGTAAATATTGAAATTCTTTTTCAAAATATTCTTTTCCAAATCTATAAGTCAAAATACTATTCTGTAAATGATCTAAACTCTCAAAAATATTTTCAAGATTTTGGAAACAAAACACAATAAATCTTTTGTGTGTATGTGAATCTCATGAGCAATCCAAGCTTCTAAACTTAGTTTTGACAAAATTAAATTTTACATTATTTAAAAAAAATATTTCTTCTAGAGTGCTTCAACTTGCAATTCTCTTGATCTCTTGAGCTTCTCCTTGACTACTAAATATTTTCTTAATACTTAAGCTCTTGGATCACTTTGATGTTAGCTTCAAAACTTGTGAGTCTTTTAAAAAAGCTAAACATAAACATAGTAGTTCTTATAAACTTATAACTTAAACAAATAAAAATCATTAGTACAAATAATTTCATGAGATAATCATCATCAAAACTAGGATGAAGGGCCTTTGGGCCAAAAACCTAATCTTTAATTGATAGTTGAAATTAATTTGGATATAAATTGGTGAATTATTGGCCGATTTTCATGATTTGGTGGCTATTCTGAGTTTTTTGGGTGTTTGAAACACATTGATGAGTTCTAAATCAGTTGATTCTATTTGTATTGATCAATTTTGTTCAATTAGAAAATAAATCAAGAAGGTCGGAGTTTTGAATTTTCTAATGTAGGCTCTCTTGGATCATCATCACTCAGTTCTGCTGATGTTTCCCACCTGCTGATGTTGCCCACCTGTCTTCATTTTGATTCTAATTTTAGTGCTTTTTCTCCTTGTTGATGAAAGAACTTCATCTCGACTTTGGTTTAAAATTTTTCTCTCTCTCTTTCAACATTCCTTCTCTGACTCTTATTCTATCATGGATATCACGGTCTCCCTTCCATCAACATAATTCACACTAATTTAATGTCTGCGTTGCTTCTTGCATAAAACACTCCTCATAGGTTTTTAAGTTCCCCTTTTGAATGATAAAGAGACTCACAAGCTTAAAATTCACCTTGCTACATGCCAAAGAGTCTCAGGTGAACCTTCAACAATTGCTCTTTCATCGATCAGAATCCATCTCTCCAGTAGATGTTTTGTCCTTGTATATACATCTAGTAAAGATCTCTTCTTCAAATGATGCTCTATAATCTAACATCTCCTTCCAAAGAATTTTGGATTGTAGTATTGTTATTTCATTTGTTTCAAGGACGTACATTTATAACTACTTGTTACAAGAGGATAAGATTAAGCAATTATAATAGAATCAAGAGGTTAGTGTTACATAGTTACAACCACATTCAAGTAAGATTAAATAGTTATAATAACTTGATAATGTGTAATCTTCATTGGTTAGGTTGTTGCATGTATACATTTAATATTAGTATTAAATTAGGTACAAACATAAGAAATAAAATATCAGAGGAGATTATAAGTTTTAGACTTGAATCACATTAACCCAAGTTCAACTAGAAAATCATCAACAATGGTAAGAAAGAAGTGAGTGCTAGTAGGATATGAGTGTAGTTTACAAACATATATTAAATTGAATTTGAATTATGGCAAACACAAAAACATCTTGAAGAAGAAACTTAGGAGTGAGAGCAAGTAACTAAACTAACGCATGATATGAGCGTAATGTTGTCATCTGGTAAAGTTATTATAGGAGAAATAAAAGATGGAAGATGAGATGATAATAAACTAGAATTGAAAGTCATGTGATCGGTGGCTCTAGGGTCTATGATCTATTTAGAAAAATGTGTGGTAGAAGAAAGAAAGCAACTTGAATTACATGCTAAATTAGCCATATGTGATACTGACTGATTTACCTTATTTGACTAGTAAAGCAACATCTTATTTTGATATGCTGCAAGTTGATTTATTGGATTAAGTGTGGATGAACCGCAGTTGGGAAGAGAGGAAGCAAAAGAAGTGCTGAACCATCTGAATGATGAACTAGGAACAGTTGTCAACGTTCTTGTCGACTGAGAAATTTGAAGTAGAGGGAGAGAGAAGAGGATAAAAGCATTTTTTGAGAATTATATGGTGGGGAGAAGGGATCTTTATGCTCTGATACTTTAAAGAATTATGGATTATAGTTGATAAATGTCATATTGCATAAATATTTTATGTACTTTTAGGCCTATTTATGCTACTTTAATGCTGCATTGGAAGTTTGTTTGTGACTTTTGCAGATTTAGGGTCAAAGAGCAATTTTAAAGAAAATACTAAAAAAATGGTTAAAAACAAGAGTTACAGAGAAGATTCACTTAATTGCAGAGGATTTAGATGAACTCAGAGATTTCAGAAGAGTAAGCACAAGAGGAGAAAATAGCCAGAGAATTATAAGAGCTTGATTTTACCAATTTACAGTGAATCCACTGTAAAGACAATGAATCCGCATTAAAGACAGTGAATCCATCATTGTCCAGTCAAAGCACATGATACGTTTAAGCCAACTGTTCTCCAATTCATATTTGATTTTGTATTGTATTGAATAGCGAAAATGCCGTATTCTACAACAAATTCGCGCTGTCTTACTAAGGCGGTTGCTGACGTAATTTTATTGAATACATTTAGGATTTTATACTTATTTTAGGAATCCTTATTTGGTCATCTAGGTTTTTGAGGTCTATAAAAGAAACCGCATACGCTTGTATTCAGAGAATGTATTTTGGAGAACCAATTTTGGAGACTACTTCTTTAATAAATGTAACCCCCTGATCCTTGATGTACGTATTACAGTATTAGTACTCGATACGACGTACAAAATTGATTTAACCTTCCTGGTAGTCAGATTGAGCCGATTTCAGTTTCAGATATTAGTTTGAAAAATCTCTAAAATCGTGTTGACCGATATCGGGAATTGGCTCTACCATTTTTAATTCACAAACGGAGTTAAGTTTCTAGAATCTGATTTCACATTGTGGCTTAGAATCATATTTTCTATATTCTGAGATTTTTGGGGCTTTTTCTGAATTATTCCAAAAATCTGGCCGAACCAGTGTCGCCCAATATCGGTGATACATTTTAGGATTTTTAATTTGCAAACCAGATAAGATTTTTAGAATCTAATTTCAAAGCCCCCCTTCGTATAATATTCTAAATTTTATAAAATTTTTGGGGACCGTTCGGGATCAATCAAATTTTGGACCCAATTAATTAATAGTAATTTAATCATATTATAATCATATTAAACTCCCTCCTTTCCTCAATTCTCTGGATTTTCCCCCACCGCCTTATTTTGACCGCCTCTCTCTCTCTCCCCCCTTCTCTAATTAAATCACCTCAAATTCTCTCTTTGTCTCTTTCTCCTTTAATTCTCACCCTCTCTATCTTTCCCCTATTATCTCTTCCTTCTCTCACTCTCTCTCTCTCTCTTTCCCGCTGTCTCTCTCCCTTCACTTTCTCTCTGTTCCACCAGACTGGAAATTCCTCCTCTTTTCCTCCCGTCCTCCTCCTCCTCCTCCTCCTTCTTCTTTTTCTTCTCTTTCTTCTTCTACTTGTTCTCCTTCCCTCCTCTCTCTCTCTTTCTCTCCCCACTTCTCTCTCTCTCCCTCCCTCTCTCTCTCTCGCCCCCCTCCCCCTCTCTCTCTCTCTGTGTGTGTGTTATCAGCCAGGGAGGCTAGCGCCACCGCGCCTCCCCAAGCCGAGCGCCACCCCCTCTTCTTGTTCTTCTTCTTCTTCTTCTTTTCTTTCTTCTTCTTCTCCTTCTGCTTCTACTGTAAAAACCTTTCTCCCTCTCTTACTCTCTCTCTCTCTCATGCTCTCTCTCACTCCTCTTCTCCCTCCCCTTGTCGCCGACCACGACTGGCTATGGACGCGGAGGGCATCACCAGCCCGGGCCGCGGCAGGCACCGCCGACCAGCCTAGTTGGCCGGCCCACTAGCAGGCGGCAGCAGCAAAGACAACTACTGCCGCTGCTGTTGTTTATTGTTGGGTTCGGGTATGAACCCGAACCCATTAACCCTATTGGGTTAGTTTGAAACCCAAAACCTATTAAACCCAAACCCGTTAGTCCTCTAACCCATAACCCATCACTTATATTAATGGGAGAATGGGTTATGGATCTAAATCTGACTCAATAAGCCACCCAACCTGCATCCAAACCCATATAAGGTAAAAGTGCATAAAAAACCCTAATACTTTATAATATTGCATTTTGATCTATTATTTTTTACACGTTTAACTAATTTTTATTATTTGTGTTCGGGCTATATCTGGAGCATCCGGAGTCTGATTTGGACGATTCTTGAACCGTTGCGATCATAAAAAAGAGAGCTACCTTTTCATGGAAAGTTTGTGAGTATTTTTCTTTTATACATTATAGTTATCATGTTTAATTAAATGGTTGATTGCTAAATAAGTCGTGTTTATCGGTTAATCACTGGAAATATTATTTACTATTACAATTATCAGAATATCATTATAATTAGAAGTAAATAGAATATACATGATTATTCTTTAAACATAATCAATAACATAATAATAAATAGATGACTTGTCTAAATACTGGAATTCATAAGTTAATAATTGTAGAAAGTAAATGAACTAATAAATTGATAATTAAAATAGATAAATGTATAGATAAATGTATGTAATACTCTTGTAATCTTGATCATATTAATAAGATTGTAACTGCTATTACCAATAGGGATACCTGATACTCGATTATATGGTTTGATCACCTTATCTAATTCACAATAGACACTATTACTACATGTACCCGTATTCGTTACTCGAACATTCTAGTACAGTGGATATTGTATTTTCTATATACCCATTACAAGATATTGTTATTCACAGATACTGATTCACCGACACTGTTATTGCATGTTATTGAATCCCTAATACACGGATACGTTAGTACACTGGATACTGTTACACGGCTACTCTGTACACTATTATTTCTTATTCATGTCCCATCGGTACATGGATACACCAATTCACGGAATACCGTCATTTCATATATTGGCATCATCGTTACATGGATGCACAGTATACAGGTATATCATGTTTACACATCACTTTACACATGCATTGATTGTTTCTATATTCTTATCATATGGATCACCGTTCATATTATATGTATTCTTATTGCATGTATAGTCCTGTATTCTCTTACACGATTTTATTCTGGTACTGCTATTGATATTCCTGTTACTGGATATGTGAGCTATTGATATGCGATGTGTGAAACTAAGTGCAACGTGGATCCAAGCCATGGGGGCCACCTTTAGAATCTCACATCTATTATTTCTCATTTTCTGTTATCTTGTTTTATGCTATCAACAGAGCTCAGGTTATGTTATCATGTTACATGTACCATGCATTATACTTATTCTTGCTACGCAGTGTACTTTAAATATAATAAAGATAACTTGGGGATGGGGAAGACTTGACTGTTGATTATATCTTATCGGATGGATGTACTGGATCCATATTTATCCCACTGCAGGGATGGTAGTACTTTCTACCGATTGCATATAACTCCAAAAGCTCCTGTTTCCCGTTTCCTGCTCCCCTCTTAGCGGAGGGACTTGGTCTCATCAGCCAGGGGTCTGTTTAAGGCCGTGATCCGGGTATGCACGGGATACACCTACCCGATAAGAGCTTCTTGATCATTGGGTTTCCAAGTGATATAATAAACTGGTATAAACAATAGTGACGTCAGGAACGCTTGTTATTTGGTCACTCTCTCATTCGGATCATGGTACCCGTATACCCTGTTCAGATGGGTTCGTCCACAGTGCGAGCTCCAGTATGAACTGCACTGGAGGAGATTGATTAAAATACCAGGCGGTACTGATTGTTATTATTGTATAAATAACATGACTTGCTCGATACATGTATAATATTGATTAGTTGTACTTGTTACTATTCTTGATAACTTATCCACTATCATGTTACCTGTATTCTTTGTTACACTTTCTAATACATGTTACACTTCTGTTGTGGCACACTACTCATGTACATATATACTCTGCATTTCATGTATTTATATTCCATATATTCTTCGTGTACACACTATTCTTGTACACTCATGACATTATGGCAAGATTATTCATATTTTTTCCACTAATACCGTTAGGTTACTATTATTATTAATGTACACATAAAAAGAAAAACCTAACTAAATTATTACACCACTTTCATTGGTGACACGATTGCACTGAGCTCGTGCAATAAGTCGTTAAACCTCTAGGTTACCCTAGAGGAGGAGTGTTGTCTCCTGAGGGTTTTCAGCAGATTGCACCCACAAAATCCCAAAGAAAAAGAAAATGTTAATGAAAAGAGAGAAAAACATTTTTTTTATGATCCATTTCCTTTAAGAATTTTGGTGATCTATCGGTTTAGGGTTATTCTAAACTTTTCCTTCTTTTTATAAGTTTCCATTTGAAGTATTGTTTTCAATTTAGGTTAAGTTTTCCAAGAATAGAGAGAAACTGGATTCTGTATCAGGTCCAACACATATACATATGTATGAGGGATTTTTCTTAGACTTTAGTTCGCTTGTTCACACACACATATATTTTATATATACATTATATATATATATATTATATATATATATATATATATATATATATATATATATATATATATATATATATATATATATATATTAGAGTATATATTTACATTCTCTTAGCTTTATTAGGCTTTCTAATTTACCCATGTAGCGAGCCTTTTACCGATGACTCCCAGACCAGATGGTCTTAGGGAACCAGATGAAGATACATCCCTAAGGTTCAAGGTCTCGAGTAACTAGGCCACGAATGCTAAGGACTCAACCACTTTTAGGCGTGACTGGTTATGCTTCTTAAGGCACAACCAATCAGCTTAATTAGTAATCAAGTCTTATTTATGAATATATATATATATATATATATATATATATATATATATATATATATATATATATATATATTATATATATATATATATATATATATGTAAACAAAGTCACTAAGTCTTTGATTAATCCCTCAATATGCAAATGTATATAGTCTTTAGAAAAAATTCAAAATCTAGCTGTCTTTTCTATTCTTTTCTTTCTTAACCTAAATATCCAACAAAATTTCTTATTTCGACTTATACTAAGAAATCTTAGCTTAGAATTTCCTTAATACCTAAGATCAAATTAATTCTTTTCAAAGAAATGGATCAATATTTTTTTTTTATAAGAACCAAGAAACCTAGAAATCTAAAAGAAAAAGTCTAGAAAAATCCTATGTTAGTCAGAAAAGAGAAATATAAGAAAAGAGAAATCTAGAAATCTAAAAAAAAGTCTAGAAAAAATTCTCATGTTAGTATCTACCCCCCATACCTATCCCATGCATTGTCCTCAATGTATGCAAGAAAATATACGCATGAAATAGGTAAAGAAAGATATCACCCCCGCCTTCGGCTTGGACCAGCGGTGGTGCTAGGTCCAGCCGACTGTGATCGCCGCAGACCCTCCTCAATGCGGTCTAGGTGCGATGTTTGCTCCGCAACCTGTTTGCGTAGTCGAGTCTGCCCCCGAAATATCTTCTTCATGCCCCGCCAAATGGTAGACATGAAGGCACATGAATCAGCTGGGGGGTCCTGTTGCCAAAAAGCCGACTCATCTTCCTCCTCTAAAAGTTCCTCCGAAGAGGACTCCACAGGGACATCTTCGGACTGGACACTAGGAGTCTAGACCGCGTGAAGACAACTATTATAAGCGCTAGTCGCCCGCTCTTGTGCAACGAACACCCTATCATATGAGTCAAAAATGTCATCTGGTAAGAAAGTCTTACACAGACGAGTGATCAAAACGGGTGCGAGTACTTTGCACCGCGTGTGCGGGAGGAGTTGGAGAAGATACTATAAAAAATGATCTTGTTGATACAGATAGTGTGTTGCCGATTCATCAGGTCGTGTATAATCTGCAGCACCGGCCTGTTAAAGGAGGTGTGTGGTCCAGTCCTAAAATATTGCGTTGAATCCACTCACCAACGCAATATATGTTTCTAAAGGTAATACTGGCTTTGAGCCCCCTATCTTGTTCTGTACAACGAGCCCCCATGACAATCATGTAATCGATCAAAGGTAGGGGTTCGCTATGGTGTGGGTTGCAAGGGATATGTGTTAGTTCTTCCAGTAGAAGAAGCGTGACAATAATATCCCCAGTGGGCATGTGTACCAAGATTTGATATGTGTCAAAGTTCACTGAGGCGTGATCTATGGAATTGTACAAAAGTTTGACTAGCTCAGGACAGTAATAAGCCTCGCGATCTGAATTATCATATATCAATGCATACCAATCCCACACATGAATACGATCTAAAAATATATGCCCATAACCATTCACATCGCTAAGTATTCTAGCAAAATCTTTTTCAGCGAAAATAGATGGTGCCATGATGAATAATAGGAAGCAATGAGAAGGGATAGCAAACCTTCCCCGGATTACGTGGGGGGAAAACTCAAACGAGATTGCAGAGAGCAATTTGTTGTTGTAGCGGATGAACGGTGGTAGATCTGGAGAAGGCCGCGACAGCAAGAAAATTTGGCGGCGGCCCGGCTTCTTCAGTATGGCCGCAGAAGTGCGGCAGGTGCCGTGGAAACACAGCCAGGAAGTGGAGAGAGGGGCGCAGAAAAATTTGGAGGGCGGCGCTGGATGTTTGTGTTTCAGATCTGAGATTGGAGGTAAGGTTTGGAGGAGAACACGGGAGGAGAGATATTTATAGGAAGCTGAGAAGGACAAAATCACCAAATTGCCCAAAGGGAAACTAGGAATTTACACCCTTAGGTTATTTAGAAAGAAAAGAGAGTGGAGGGAAAGATGAAAACCATAGGTGATATTTAGCACCTAAGTCCCACTTATTTATTCTTTTTGTTGTTTTTTTTGTATATTTACAAAGGAAGTTCCAAAGTGATTTACAGGTGACATCGGGGAATGGTGTGGAATTACGTGGTCACATATAGATTGGGTCACAAAGACCCAGTTCAATAACATTGTGTGACTCAGACTCCGTGGTGAAAAATGGCTTCAAGCGTTGACCATTCACTTTGAAAGTGTTGCCATCTTTGGGATCGAAAATTTCAATGGCACCATGAGGAGAGACGTTCTTGACGATGTAGGGGCCTGACCACCTGGTTTTCAGTTTACCAGGAAAAAGGTGGAGTCTAGTGTTGTATAACAGAACTTTTTGCCCCGAGACAAAAATTTTCCTATGAATTGACTTATCATGGAAAATCTTAGCTCTGTGTTTAGATATCCGAGCGTTATCATATGCATCATTTCGTAGTTCGTCTAACTCGGATATCTGCAACTTTCTCAAATCACTGGCTTTGTCTAAGTCCAAATTCAGTTATTTTAGTGCCCACATAGCACGGTGCTCTAACTCCACAGGTAGATGGTAGGGTTTTCCAAATACAACTCGATATGGAGACATACCGAGGACAGTTTTGTAGGCGGTCCGATATGCCCACAGAGCATCAATCAGTTTGATGGACCGATCCTTAATATTTTGTCCAACACTTTTCTCCAATATCAGTTTAATTTGTCTGTTGGTGACCTCCACTTGCCCGTTCGTCTGAGGATGATAGGCCGTGGATAATTTATGAGAGATGGAGTACTTCCGCATTAGGGCTTCAAAAGCCCGGTTGCAAAAATGACTCCCGTTGTCACTAATTATCGCACGTGGGGCTCCGTAACGAGAAATAATATTTTCCCGTAAGAACTTGATGACAACTTGGTTATCATTTGTCCTAGTAGGAATAGCTTCAGCCCACTTAGAAATGTAGTCTACGGCCACCAAAATGTATTGGTTGCCATAGGACAGAGGAAAGGGTCCCATGAAATCGATGCCCCACAAATCGAAAATTTCTACCTCAAGGATCGGTGTAAGGGGCATCATGTCTTTATGTGTGATCCGACCGGTCATTTGACATCTGGCACAGAGCTTGCAGAAAGTATAAGCGTCCTTAAAGAGAGTGGGTCAATAGAACCCACTCTAAAGGACTTTCTCAGCAGTCTTACATGGACCAAAGTGTCCACCACAAGCAAGTTCGTGACAAAATGTCAATACGCTATGATGTTCATCCTCGGAAAGACACCTTCTAATTATCTGAACAGGACAATATTTGAATAAATACGGTTCATCCCAAAAGAAAAACCGCACTTGTTTCATAAAGCGATACTTGTCCTGACTGGACCAATTTGAAGGTGTTTGCCCGGTTGCAAGGTAGTTTGCTATATCAGCATACCAGGACTCTTTACACATCGTAAAGATGTGTTTGTCAGGAAAGTCTTCATTGATAGGTAAAGTCTAAATTGGTGCATTAGAAATTCTCGAAAGGTGATCTGCCACCACATTTTCAACGCCCTTTTTATCTTTAATTTCAAATCAAACTCTTGCAAAAAAAGTATCCATCGAATCAGTCTGGCCTTTGCATCCTTCTTTTGCATTAAGTATCTAAGGGCAGAGTGATCAGTGAAAATCATTGTCTTAGATCCTAGTAGGTATTGGCGAAATTTTTTCAACGCTAACACAACTGCTAAAAATTCCTTTTCGGTTGTCGTGTAATTTAGTTGGGCCTCGTTCATCGTTCTACTAGCATAGTAAATCACGTGTTGCCTGTTATCAGTACGTTGTCCGAGAACAGCGCCTATGGCATAATCGGAGGCATCACACATGATCTTAAAGGGCTTAGTCCAATCAGGCGATGAGATTATTGGCGCCAAAACAAGTCTGTGTTTAAGCTCCTTCCAAACTTGTAGACATTCTTTATTAAAATTGAAGGGTACATCTTTTCCTAAGAGATTCGTCAAAGGTCTACCAATTTTGCTAAACCCTTGAATAAATCTTCTATAGAAGCTAGCGTGCCCTAAAAATGATCTAATGTCTTTCAAGCATTTCGGCTCAGGGAGCTTTGTTATAACGTCCACTTTTGATCTATCAACCTCGATTCCTTTGTGTGAAACTTCATGCCCTAGGACAATTCCTTGCTTGACCATAAAGTGATACTTCTCCCAATTGAGTGTCAAGTTTTTCTTCATGCATCGTTGTAAAACTAACTTAAGATGGTGCAAGTATTGTTCAAAGGAATCACCATAAATGAAAAAATCATCCATGAAAATTGATTGAAATGAGAAATTGCAAAGAAAAAGATTAAGAGTTAGAATTCTCAGTCTCAATGCTATCCGCTGCAGTAAGGGCCAAAGTGGGTCGATCCACAGGAAAGGATGCGATGCAAGCTTTTGGTCGATTTCTCTATATCCTTCAAATAAGACAAAAGAGATTAGATTTGAAATATATATGATTGGAGAGATGCGATTTTACTGATCTTCCACCACAACCCATAGTGCAAGTTAATGATATTGAATATCATCTTGAAATACATGAAATCGATCCTGGATTTATTAGAGAAGATGCAAGCAAGAGAAAAAGATCTTAGAATCTTACTAGTTCGCACTCCTAAAAATCCAACAAATATTCATCCTAACTTCTAAGTACAGCGTAAGAAAAACTTTACCTTAAGGTTACGCTGTCAAAGTACTTAAGCATGAAGTGTGAAGAATTATTTAAAGGTGTAACCTAGATTAGAAAACTAGTCATCAATTTAATCTTCAAGCAATCTGTCTTAAACCTAGGGTTTCTAAAAATTGTTATCAATCCATTCAATTCCTAACTGCTCTAGGGTTGTTTAAGAATTCAGCAAACCACACTTAAGAATTAGTTCATCATCTTTTTTTTTTATATTTTCAATTTTTTTATTTTTTTGTATTTTGTTAATATGAAGAATTGCGAAAGAAAGAAAAATAAAACAAAGAGAAAGATCGCAGAGAAAAACGAAATTAAAAGACAATAATTGAGATGGCAAAAAGGTAACCTTTATTCGAAAATATCTTCCAAATACAATGCTCCTTCTTCGCCAAAATACTCAAAACGAAATTACAATTGCAGAAATTTAAAGAGAAACTAAAGAAACCCTAATCTCCTCGTCTCTGGATGGCCCTCTCTGTTGCTCTGCAGGGGTATTTATAGGCGCTGGAGGAAGTAGAGTCCAGGTGAAACTCAGCCACGAAATCTGGTATTCAGCCTCATCCATATTGCCGCGGAAAAGCGGCTTGGGCCGCGTTTCCGCGGCCATAGCCTTATCCCTGGCCACGCGCTTTCGCGCGTGGCCTCCTCTGGTCCGTCCATCTGGGCCTATCCGTTTAGATCTGGCATCTCGACTTTTTAATTTGAAATTTCGAGATAACTTGGGAAGCAAGTTACCCTAAATCCAAATCTCTTCCAAAACGAATTTCATCCTTGCACTCTATTTATCCTCATCCTGCAAGCATTTAGGGTTGAATAGAAGTCTATCCCTTCCCTCTTTTTAGTATTTGCAACATTTACACTTTGTAATTGCAATTTTGACATTTGGTAATTGCACTTTTGCACTTGGGCTTGGACATGGGCTTGGACATGGGCTTTGGGCTTCATTTAGGCTTTTATTTATTTAAATAAACACTCAAGGCCTGCACACATTAAATAACAAAACATTAGTAATAGTGCATGATTATAGGAATAAATATGAAAATGTGATAGTAAATATAATGACAATTATGCATTTTTTACTACCTATCACACCCCCACACTTATCTTTTTGCTCGTCCTCGAGTAAAAATCAAAAAGAAAAGAAAAATTAATCTAGCTAACTCACTTTCGTAGGAATCACGGTTGCATTTAGCATGTGCAACAAGCCGTTAAACTCCTAAGTTACCCTAGAGGACGAGTGTTGTCTCGTGAGGGTTTTCAGCGGATTACACCCACAAAATCCATAAAAAGAAAAATATTTGAAATACGTTTGAAGAGACTAAGTAGTCTATAAGTTTTAGGATTATCATTTTTATTCATTCTTAAACTCAGTCTTTATAAAGTAAATTGTTATCCGTTTTAGATAAGGATCAAAATTGAATTTTTGTATAGTCTTTTTCGTTACCAAAAGTCATATGCACCCTTGAATCTAGGAATTCCTTAACTTGGACTTTCATGCCTCTTTATTATTATTATGATTATTTTTTTCTCTTTTTTTTTAATATGTATAACTCATCTAATTTTCTTTCGTGTAAGTATCAAGGCTTCTTGAGGCCCTCATACCTAACTAATTGACTATTAGATGTGTTAATACATATATAATATTTCTTAGTTTTTTTAGGCTTTCTAATCCACCCATGTAGCGAACTTAAAGTCGGTGACTCCCAAACTGGTTGGTTTTAGGGTACCGGGTGAGAAAACACCACTCAGACTCAAATTCGAGTGAACTAGGCCACAAAACTAAGAACGCTTATTTATAAACTCACCTTTAGGCGTGAATACTTATGCTTCTTGAGGCACATGTATCCAGCTTAATTAGTGATTTTTTTAATTTTTTTTATGAGGCACAAGGGCCTTTGTCTTAGAATCCTAGATATGCATTAGGTATGCACATTTCATTAAGGTGAAAATCAAGACTAATTACTTATTCAATTTCTCCTCCTATACCTAAAAATTAAACAATTTCTTTATTTTGACCAAGTTTTTAGAAATCCTAATCATGATTTTCCTAATTCTTAAAACTAACTTAGATTTCTTTCAAAAGATAAGTCAAAATATTGTCCTTTTTATAAAATTTTTTAATAATTTTTTATTTTGTTATGTTAGAACAAATAAAGAGAAATTTTTTATTGTTTTATTATATATATATATTTTTACTTTACATACCCTTCCCCCACACTTATCTCATGCATTGTCCCCAATGTATGAATGAAATGCATGGATGCATGAATTGGCAGAGAGATAGAGTTACCGATACATTGGGTCAAAAAAACCCATGACTGCTTTTACTTCTGGAACTGATTCCAAAAAGATTTTAAGACGTTGACCATTACCTTGAATGTGCTGCCATTTTTTGGGTCATAGATCTCTATGGCTCCGTGTGGAAACATAGTCTTAAAATGAAGGGCCCTGTCCATCTTGATTTTAACTTGCCGGGAAAGAGATGAAGTCTAGAGTTATAGAGTAACACTTTTTGTCCTTGGACAAAAGTTTTTCTCATGATGAACTTATCATGAAAAACCTTAACCCTATCCTTTGCGATTTTCGCATTGTCATATGCTTCGTTCTTCAATTCCTCTAGTTCAGAAATTTGCAATTTCCGAAGCTCACCGGCCTTATCTAGATCGAAATTTAGCTGCTTAATTGCCCATACGGTGCTCTAGCTCAATAGGAAGGTGGCAAGTCTTTCCAAAGACTAGTCTGTAGGGAGACATTTCTAGAATCGTCTTAAAGGCAGTCCTATATGCCCATAGGGCATCCACCAATTTGGTGGACCAGTCCTTCCTATTCTGATTCACAGTTTTCTCCAAGATAAGCTTGACTTGCCTATTGAAAACTTCTACCTGTCCACTAGTTTGAGGATGGTAGGGCGTAGATAACTTGTGAGTTATGGCGTATTTTCGCATAAGAGCTTCAAAAGTTCGATTGCAAAAATGTGTACCATTGTCACTAATTATGGCACGAGGGGTTCCAAAGCGCGAGATGATGTTTTCTTTCAAGAATTTGACAACAACTTTGTTGTCATTTGTCTTGCAAGGGACGGCTTCAACCCATTTTGATACGTAATCTACGGCCAACAAGATGTATTGGTGCCCAAACGAATTAGGGAAGGGTCCCATAAAATCAATGCCCCAGACATCGAAAAGTTCTACTTCTAGAATTGGATTTAAGGGCATCATATTTCGTTTGGAAATTCTTCCTATCATTTGACATCTTGTGCAAGTTTTGCAAAACTCGAATGTGTCTTTGAACACAGTTGGCCAATAAAAGCCACTTTGTAGGATCTTCTCGGCAGTTTTGCGGGGATCAAAGTGTCCACCGCAAGCAAATTCATGACAAAAGGCTAGAACGCTTCTAGTCTCCTCATCGGGGACACATCTCCTAATAATTTGGTCGCTACAATATTTGAAAAGGTATGGATCTTCCCATATGTAATACCGGACTTGAGACAAGAATCGATATCTATCCTGTTTTGACCAATTAGGTGGTATTTGGTTTGTGACTAAGTAATTTACTATGTCGGAAAACCATGGTTCCTTAGAGATGGCTAGAAGTTGTTCATCGGGAAAATTGTCATTGATGGGCAGTTCGTTGGAAGGTGCGTTTGGCACAAGAGAGAGATGGTATGCGACAACATTTTCAACACCTTTTTTATCTCGAATTTCGAGATCAAATTCTTGAAGGAGAAGGATCCAACGAATGAGTCGGGCCATCGCATCTTTTTTAGCATTAGGTATCGAAGTGCAGAATGGTCGGTGAAAATCGTGGTCTTGGTCCCAAGTAGGTGTGGGCGAAATTTCTCCAAAGCGAACACTACTACCAAGAATTCCTTCTCGGTAGTAGTATAGTTCATTTGGGCGTCATTGAGTGTCCTACTCGAATAATAGATCACGTGCTGCTTGTTATCCTTACGCTGTCCTAAGACAGCGCCTATTGCAAAATTTGAGGCATCGCACATGATCTCAAAAGGTTTGGACCAGTCCGGAGGTGAGATGATAGGTGCAGAGATAAGTTCCACTTTCAACTTCTCCCACGCACTATTACACCTATCGTCAAAGATGAAGAGCACGTCTTTAGCTAGAAGGTTTGTAAGGGTTCTAGCAATATTGGTAAAATCCTTAATGAACCTACGGTAAAACCCAGCGTGTCCTAAGAAAGACCGAATGTCCTTCACGCATTGTGGAATTGGAAGTTTGGCTATGATCTCCACCTTAGCCTTGTCTACTTTGATCCCTTACCTAGATATCTCATGACCTAGGACAATCCCATGCTGCACCATGAAGTGGCACTTTTCCCAATTGAGGGTCAAGTTCTTTTCGGTGCATCTATTCAGCACTAGCTCCAAGTGATGGAGACATTGGTCAAATGAATTTCCATAGACGGAGAAGTCGTCCATGAAAATCTCTAAGAAGCGCTCGACCATATCAGAAAAAAGGCTTAACATATAACGTTGGAATGTGGCGGGGGCATTACATAGGTCGAAAGGCATTCGACGATAGGCAAATATCCCAAATGGGCATGTGAACGTTGTCTTTTCTTGGTCCTCCGGGGCTATTGGGATTTGGTTATACCCTGAATAACCGTCCAAGAAACAGTAATACTCATGACCGGCTAATCGTTCCAACATTTGGTCGATAAATGGGAGAGGAAAATGATCTTTCCTAGTGGCGGCGTTCAACTTGCGATAGTCTATGCATACTCGAACCTTGGTAGGCAATCGTGTTTGCACTAACTCATGCTTGTCGTTTTCTACCACAGTAAAGCTGGACTTCTTAGGGACCACATGCATTGGGCTAACCCATTCGCTATCGGAAATGGGATAAATGATCCCATTATTTAACAGTTTCACTATTTCAGCTTGTACAACCTCTTGCATGAGTGGTTTAGCCTACGCTGTGGATCCCTCTTCGGTTTAACCCCTTCCTCTAGATGAATACGATGCTGGACTATCATAGGGCTCAGTCCCTTGATATCTGCCATAGTCCAACCAATGACTTCCCTATGTCTCCTAAGGGTTGCCAGTAGGTTTTCCTCTTGCCTATTAGTCAAATTGAATGCAACTATGACCGGTAACGTCTCTTGTTCACCTAGGTAGGCGTACTTAAGATGTTTAGGCAAGGCTTTAACTCCAATGAAGGAGGTGGCTCAATGGGTGGAGGTGTTAAGCTTGACTTTTCCATCTCTATAGAACTTGGATTTGCTGCCCATTCAATCTCATCAAGGTTGAGATCACTTGATTCTAACTCTTCCTCTTCCTCTGACTCTAGTGTGATCTCCTCATTGTGCTCACTCGTCATGTTTTCAATGAAGTTAACCTCAAAGGGTTGGTCGGTCATGTCGTAGGGATGCTTACCTAAGTTGAAAACATTGACTTCCTTGGTCATATCCCAAAAGTCAATCTCATGGATCCGTTTCTACAATTTATGATTGCATTCGCGGTTGCTAGGAATGGTCGTCCTAAGATGACGGGAGTTTGGGACCTAGGATTAGACACAGGTTGTGTCTCTAAAATAATGAAATCGACTGGGTAAATGAATTCTCCCACCAGTATGAGGACATCATTGATCTCTCCCTTAGAAACTTTGATGAGCGATCAGCCAATTGGATTGTTACTTGGGTTGGGTTGAGTTCACCTAATCCAAGTTGTTGATATACGGAGAAAGGAAGCAAATTAATGCTAGCTCCTAAATCGAGGAGTGCTCGATTGATTTCGGCTCGACCTATTGTGCAAGAAATGGTGGGGGCAACCAGGGTCCTTGTACTTGACTGGGATCTGGTTGGACAATAGCTCACTAATGTTAGTGGCTAGAAAAACCTTCTTAGGCACATTTGTCTTTCTTTTCTTCGTGCACATGTCCTTAAGGAATTTGGCATAATTAGGGACCTGTTGGATTGCATCAAGAAGTGGGATGTTGAGCCTAACTTGATTGAACACCTCTATTAGTTTCTCCATATGTACATTGTTGTTGCTTCTAAGCCTATTTGGAAATGGGGCTATAGGCTGGTGCACCTGTCCTGCTGATTCTCAACTTCAGTTTCATTAGAGCTTTGTGGAGATGGAGTGGAACTAGATGGAATGGACAACTGGGATGGGCTCGGTGGCATGGATACGCGATTATCAACTTGTTTGCCTGATCTTAGTTTATGAACCAAGTTACAGTGGTTTTGGTCTTGAGCCTCATTGGCTTGCCTAGGATTCCTAGGGTTTGGCAATGGTTGACTTGGTAGAGTTCCCCTTTGTCTTTCTTGTTGATTCATTTGGATCTCTATCCTAGTCAAGACTTGAGCCAGCATGTCATGGCTTTTAACTAGAGTGTCCATCTTTCTTTCCATGTTGGAGAGCCTTGTTTCCATTTGTGAATATTGGAAAGAGGGTGGAGGATTTTGACTAGAGAAATTTTGTTGATAGGGCGGATTTTGAAAATTGTTGGAGAATTGGGCCTAGTTTGATCATTGTTGCTTGGGCCCATGAAAAATTGGGATGATTTCTCCAACCGAGATTGTAGGTGGGTGAATATGGATTGTTGGCGGGCCTTGTGAAGGCCGAACTCATATGCTCGGGCAAGGTTTGATGCGCGATAAAGACGGGACATTCCTCGAACACATGGTTCATGTCTTGACAATAAGTACAGCCGCCAAAGGGTGTGGGCTGACTTGGTTCACAGAGACTGGTTCTTTAGTTTCAAGAGCCTCTAATCTTCGCATCACAGCAGCTAACTTAGCATCGGTAGCTATGTTGGCCTCAATGGAATGGATACCTCCTTTACAAGAAGTAGGATCATTAGTCCTAAATTTTTCCGGAGTTGGTTCCCATTAGATGGTATTATCAGCTAATTCTTCATATAATAACTATCCTTCATTTTTGTTCTTTTTTAGAAATCCTCCTTAGCACATGGATTCTAATAGCGTTTTAGTTTGATATTCTAATCCATCATATAGAACTTGGCAAAGTCGCCATTTCTCTATCCCATGGTGAGGGCATTAGGCAAGGAGGTCCTTAAAATGTTCGAAATATTTCCAAAAAGGTTCATTGGTTGTTTGCTTAAACTGTAAGATGCTCTTCCTAATCAGTGCAGTCTTGTGGATGGGATAAAATTTCTTTAAGAAGGCCTTAACGAAATTATCCCACAAAGATATTGAACCGGCCTCTAAACTGTAGAGCCATTTCTTTGCTAAGTCTTTCAAAGCAAAGGGGACAAACCGTAGTTTGATGGCATCTTCTCCTAACTTGGGTATCTTCATCATGAGACATACTTCTTCAAATTCTCTTATGAAGAAGTATGCATCCTCGGATTCAAGTCCATGAAATTTGGGAAGAGTGTTGATGTATTGTGGCTTGAGCTCAAATTGGTCAACACCTTCATCGGTTAACTTGATGCAAGAAGGAAGAGAGGTCCTAATAGGATAGAACCTATCTTGGAGTGACAGTGGTTGCGCCATGTGTGAGTCGGGCTTTTGCTCGGGTGGTGAACTAGTTCTAGTTAGCCTGGATGTAAGTGGGTCTCTCGACCAAGCGGACATGCACAATTAGCAAACAAAGTTCACCCAATCAATCAAAAAAAGAAAAACAATCACAATTCCTATTCTAGGGTAAGCCTTGACCTAGACGACTCCTAACTTTAGACTGTCCTTAGGAGGTCTATTGCCGACCTTAACCACAAGTTAATCGGTCAGGTAGGTGGCAAGACCGGTGAGAGGTTTTCTGTCAAAAACGTTCCTTCATTAAATAACCACCGATCTTCGGGCTTTCGGCCCTCAATCCCTGCCTAGACACCGATTTGGCAAGAGTTAATTTCGAACAACTTTCCTCCTTCGGCCAATCTCCTAGTGAGTCCAAATTAACCTAGGGCCAACGTCTAGTCAATTTTACTTAAGGTTAGGGTTGTGAGTGTGACGGATATGATTTGTGGGCCAAGGAAGGGTGATGAAATCCCCACCTTATCTTGTTAATGGGTTTTGCCCTTAGAATTTTTTGTGTACGTGTAAAGCAGTAGATAAGTAATCACTCAAAAAAAGCAGTAAATCAGCCAAGAGTGTTTCCTAATCTATATGCAATGCAAACGTACCTTGTCGCCAGCACTCTTCAACAGAATTAAAAAAAATTTAAATAGACACGTGCCTAAGATGCAAGAGTCTAATTTTTTATTTATCAACAAATGGGTTACTGTTAATTAGTTAGCAGTGTGCAGGTTTATCACAGAGAAAATTGTAACAGAGCAGTAAATCAGATTTGCAATTTGCAGCAACCTGCAGAAAAAAGGGTGAGTAGTGAACTACTCAGGCCGCGGAAACGCGGCTTTTGCCGCGGAACCGCGGCTCTGTAGTAGGCCCTGTTGCTCTGCCTTCGAGGGCAGAGGCACAGAGTTGCTATATGTCCTTACTGCTGTTGTTTTCCTGTTTTCTGAACCTGCAAACAGAAAGAATAAACGAGTTAGTTTTGAGAAAATCGTGCCGTTCCTTCCCCTGCAACGACGCCAAAATTTTGATTGAAAATGAGAAATTGCAAAGAAAAAGATTAAGAGTTAGAATTCTCAGTCTCAATGCTATCCGCTGCAGCATGGGCCAAAGCGGGTCGATCCACAGGGAAGGATGCGATGCAAGCTTTTCGGACGATTTCTCTGTATCCTTCAAATAAGACAAAAGAGATTAGATTTGAAATATATATGATTGGAGAGATGCGGTTTTATTGATCTTCTACCACAATCCATAGTG
This sequence comes from Agave tequilana, assembly GCA_038442645.1. Taxonomy (NCBI): domain Eukaryota; kingdom Viridiplantae; phylum Streptophyta; class Magnoliopsida; order Asparagales; family Asparagaceae; genus Agave; species Agave tequilana. Next base: position 4,986 of record JAVJIF010018672.1, on the reverse strand, counting down.
CAAGTTAAGGATATTGAATATCATCTTGAAATACATGAAATCGATCCTAGGTTTATTAGAGAAGATGCAAGCAAGAGAAAAAGATCTTAGAATCTTACTAGTTCGCACTCCTAAAAATCCAACATGTATTCATCCTAACTTCTAAGTACAGCGTAAGAAAAGCTTTAGCTTAAGGTTACGCTGTCAAAGTACTTAAGCATGAAGTGTGAAGAATTATTTAAAGGTGTAACCTAGATTAGAAAACTAGTCATCAATTTAATCTTCAAGCAATCTGTCTTAAACCTAGGGTTTCTAAAAATTGTTTTCAATCCATTCAATTCCTAACTGCTCTAGGGTTGTTTAAGAAATCAGCAAACCACACTTAAGAATTAGTTCATCATCTTTTTTTTATATTTTCAATTTTTTATTTTTTTGTATTTTGTTTAATATGAAGAATTGCGAAAGAAAGAAAAACAAAATAAAGAGAAAGATCGCAGAGAAAAACGAAATTAAAAGACAATAATTGAGATGGCAAAAATGTAACCTTTATTCGAAAATATCTTCCAAATACAGTGCTCCTTCTTCGCCACAATATGCTTAAAACAAAATTACAATTGCAGAAATTTAAAGAGAAACTAAAGAAACCCTAATCTCCTCGTCTCTGGATGGCCCTCTCTGTTGCTCTGCAGGGGTATTTATAGGCGCTGGAGGAAGTAGAGTCCAGGTGAAACTCAGCCACGAAATCTGGTATTCAGCCTCATCCATATTGCCGCAGAAAAGCGGCTTGGCCGCGTTTCCGCGGTCATAGTCTTATCCCTGGGCGCGTGGCCTCCTCTGGTCCGTCCATCTGGGCCTATCCGTTTAGATCTGACATATCGACTTTTTAATTTGAAATTTCGGGATAACTTGGGAAGCAAGTTACCCTAAATCCAAATCTCTTCCAAAATGAATTTCATCTCTGCACTCTATTTATCCTCATCCTGCAAGCATTTTGGGTTGAATAGAAGTCTATCCCTTCTCTCTTTTTAGTATTTGCAACATTTGCACTTTGTAATTGCAATTTTGACATTGGTAATTGCACTTTTGCACTTGGGCTTGGACATAGGCTTTTGGGCTTCATTTAGGCTTTTATTTTTATTTAAATAAACACTCAAGGCCTGCACATATTAAATAACAAAACATTAGTAATAGTGCATGATTATAGGAATAAAAATGAAAATGTGATAGTAAATGTAATGACAATTATGCATTTTTTACTACCTATCAAAAATCTCTAAAAATTCTCCACCATGTCGGAAAAAAGACTAAGCATGCAACGTTGAAACGTTGCAGGAGCGTTGCATAGGCCGAAGGGCATTCTTCGGTATGCAAATGTTCCAAAGGGACAGGTGAAGGTAGTCTTGTCTTGATCGTCGGGAGCGATAGGGATTTGATCGTATCCTGAATATCCATCCAGGAAACAGTAATACTCATGTCCAGTTAGTCTCTCGAGCATTTGATCGATGAACGGAAGGGGAAAGTGGTCTTTACACGTGGCAACGTTTAATTTTCGGTAATCAATACAGACTCGAATCTTCGTTGGAAGACGAGTTTGTACTAATTCTTTCTTATCATTTTCTACCACAGTAACCCCGGCTTTCTTGGGCACAGCGTGGACTGGACTAACCCACTGGCTATCGGATATGGGATAGATAATCCCATTGTCTAGTAGCTTCAAAATTTCAGCTCTAATAGCTTCTTGCATGATCGGGTTGAGTCTACGTTGTGGGTCGCGTTTAGGTTTTGCATCTTCCGTCAAATGAATCCGGGTTGCACAATGGATGGACTGATTCCCTTAATATCAGCCATGGTCCAACCAATGGCCTCTCGGTTTCTCTTAACACTACAAGAAGATCCTCTTCCTGTTGTTCCATCAGATGGGACGCAATTATCATTGGAAATGCTTCCTTTTCACCCAAGTACTGATACTTGAGATGACTAGGAAGAACCTTAAGCTCAGAAGAGGGGACTTGATCTGTCAATGGTTGTTCCTAATGTAAGGGAAGGATAGGGCTGCATCTGTTGCCCACTCCACTGTGGATTCAATATTTGATCAAGGTTGAAGTTATCAGACTCCAACTCAAATTCTCTCTAAGATTCGTATTCAATCTCCATTTCATGTTCACTTGCTAATCCTTCGATCAAGTTCACTTCAAAGGACTCATTTTCCAAATCTCGAGGTTGTTTCTCAGGTGGAACACATTTACCTCTTTTGTCATATCCCCAAAGGTTAGATGCATTGATCCATTCCTACAGTTGATGATTGCGTTTGCAGTAGCTAGGAAAGGTCGTCCTAGAATGACAGGTGTCTGAGCTTTGGGATTATGTACGGGTTGCGTTTCTAGAACAATGAAATGTTGGCCCAAAGGCCCATCACTCTAGTTTTGATGATGATCAACTCATGTAGTTATGTTTACTAATGATCTTGTGTTTAATTAGTGACAGATTTGTTATCAAGATCTTAGCAGGTGTGGAGCTTCAACAAAGGATTTAAAGACATATTTTTGAGCTAGCACTGGTTGATTCACGAGCCTATGCATCAAGATCACATCAAGTACTCAAGAGGAGTCGAGCTCGTTGGATCGTGTTTGGTCAAGAAGATGAGAAGACTTCAGGGAAGACTTCAAGATCAAGACTTGTGTCTAGGTATAAGATTTTTATTTTTAGATAAAATGTAAAGGATAGAGTAGTTGGTGGATTGCTCAAGTACATATACACACATACTCTTGATAGTTTTATTTTTACAAAAGATTTTTACTTTGGAAAAATACTTTGGTTTGGAATTCCTTATATACATATCTTTTATCCAAAACCAAGTTTAGAGCTTAATATCAAAAACTTAGATATTTCATCTTATTTGTGTAGTGGATCATATCCATACACACTATGCTTTAATGAATTCAAAATATCTTTTTTTGTATCATGAAGAAGTTTATGGAAAACAAGTTTTAGAAAAATACAAGTTTTCAATTGAGCCAATATTCCATATTACAAAAATAGTCCAAATCTTTTATAACATGCCTTGATTTTGTGCAAGCATGTTTGTTTATCAAAGTATATTGGTAAAACTATTTTTGTAGATTTTTAAGTATTTTATGGGATTTTATTTCAATCAAAAAGACCAAGTTTTAAATCCCAGTTTTCAGTTTCAGGCTTCAGCAAGTCGACTAGTCGACCTATCAAGTCGACTAGAGCTGAAGTCGGTCGACCGGCTCGGTCGACCGACGTGCACGACGTGCATGCCTTGACCTGGCAGTTGGCCGGTCGACCGACACAGTCGACCGGAACTGAGAGCAGTGCTCTCTGTTCTTTTGGGTCGACCGGGCGGTCGACCGGAGGCTCCAACGGTCGGATTCTTGACCGTTGTCGGTCGACCGGGCGGCGACCGACAGGTCTGACAGACCACAACGGCTAGTTTTGACAGCCTATAAATTTGGGGTTTGGTCATTGTTTTCAACAAGATTTTGGAGAAGTTTTAGAGCCAGTTTTCCTACTCTTTTCAGAGGTTTTTCTCCACAAAATTGAGGGCAAATATTTCCAATCAAAAGGAAAGTTTTATCAAGAGTGTAAAAGAGAATTTCTTGAGTTTTTCTCTATCATCTCTTTCCTAGTTTTCCACACCAAACACTTGAGCCATCCATTGCTATATCTACCTTTAGGGATTTGTTGTGAGAGGATTTTAGGTGATCAAGAGTTGTGATCACCAAAGTTCTACTTTGTTCCTTTGAGAAGGCGACGGTTGTGTTCGCATTGTTTCGGGTCCTAGTGAGGACTCGGTGTTTCGGGTTCGGGTGCGAACTCTTTGTTTGAGGTGCGGCCTCGGCGAGCCGGTGGGCTTGCGGTGTGTACGGACTAAGGAGTCCAAGAGTTGTAGGTGTTGCGGCACCGGGTGATCCATTGGGATCGATTATAGTGGAAATCCTTCGTGTGTCGAAGGCGGGGATGTAGAGCAAGTGTGCTCGAACCTCGAAACAAATCCCTCGTATTTGCGATTGCTCACTCTCTCTCTCTTTGTCTCTTGTTTATATCTTGCATACTTATCTTGTCTCTATCTTTATATGCTTGATATATCTCTTGTGCTCATATTGATATACTTGCTTGGGATTGTTGCTAACACTTGTATTCAACCAAGAGAGCCAACGCGGCACCTCAACCCATTCAAGGGGAATCTAGAGGAGTTTGTCCAGAGCCCTTCACGGGGAATTCGGCAACACTCTTGTGTATACGTGGTGTTTAGTTTAAATAGTTTAGTTTAGGTCATAATAGTTTTTACTTCCGCATTATTTGGCATTAAGTGACCATTAGATTAGCCATCACCTATTCACCCCCCTCTAGGTGAACCTCCAATTGGTATCAGAGCCAAGTGCTCTGAATTTGGGTCTAACAACCTAGAGTTAAAGATTCTCATTTTTGGCTAATCACAATATTTTGTACACACACCATGGACTTCATGTCACCACCACCTTTGACATTCTTAACATCCAAATTTGGAAGGTTAAGATGTCTATATACCTCAAGGCCTTAGGCATTCATGTTTATCTTGTACCACTAATGATTCATATGTTAATAATAGCAAGTACATTAAGGCTAATGCAAAAGCCTTAATGCTTTAAAGTATACCTAAATGATGTTTATTTATCTAGAGTTTCTAACATTGATTCGGCTTTTGTAGCTTGGAACATCATCACCTCCCTTAGCGAAAAGGAGGATCATTATGCCGGGAGCGATTCGGACGTTGGAAGCAACACCTCCAACTTGTGCTATATGGTCCAAGGGGATAACCCCTTGAGGTAACTACCGAATCCGAGGTAGATGAAGATAATGACATGTCATATGAAGAGCTCTACATTTTTGTCAATTATTGCTTAATAAATATGACATGATAAAAAGGAGAATAAAAATTTGGAAAAGAAGTTTGATTGCATGCATATAGAGAATGATTCATTTAGAACTAAGGTTGCATGCTTA
>JAVJIF010018671.1:0-129777 GCA_038442645.1 Agave tequilana | reverse complement strand
TAGATCAAATTTCTAAAAACCGATTTCATCATGTACGTTAAAATAATATTTACTATTTTTGAGAATTTTTGGAGACCTTACCAGATTAGTCCATTTTTCCAGTATTTTTGATATTTTCGGTTTTTCCCGGGTTTAGAGTCTTATCTAGATATTTTCTTTTTCTATTTTTCTTTCTTTCCCCTTTTATTCTCCTCCATTACTTTTTCCCTTATTTTTCTTTTTCTTTTTCCTTTCCTTTTCCCTATTTTCTCCGCCACACACACACATTCAAAATGTCTCCCTCCCAAAATATCTTCTCTTCTTTTTCTTTATCTTTCTTCTTTCTTTTTTCTTTTCTTTTCTTCTTCCATGGCCCAACGACAACGCACAACCCCTCTCCTCCTCCTTTCCTCCCAGATTCTCTCCCCCTTCTCTCTTCTAATCTCTCTCTTTTTCTTTCAATTTTTTCCCCTTCTCTCCCTATCTATCTCCCTCACTCTCCATTTCCTCTAATTTACCTTCTCTCACTCTTTCTTATCTCCTCCAACAATCTAGCCATCGATACCATCACCACCCCCGTCACACACGCCGGCGCCCACCACCTCCGGCCACCATCTCCACTCCTACATCACCATCATCTCCAAACACAACTACATCAACATCACCATTCCCTCCTCCTCCTTCTTCAATCTACCACCACAACCTCCCAACTTCTTCTTCTTCTTCTTCTTCAACCCATCACCACCATCATCACTTCCACCACCTCCCACCTTGTAACACCCCGCTCCCAAATACGTACTTAGTTGTGTATTCATATTTTCTGATCATATTTTTCGATTTGCTTCCAGTATTTGTTTTGTGTTATGAATTATTTATATGATCGTTTTGCCTTGGATCCGGATTCGTGCACTCGGAGTCAGCCCTAATCTGAACTGGGAACCCGATCTTGGAGTTTGCTCGATTTGGTCTTTTCGCTATTCTGATTTGACTGATTTCAGTTTCAAACATCGTTTTCTAATATTTTATATTTTCTATGATTTTCTGAAATTTTCCTGAATTAAATTGGAAATCTTCAAAACTGGGGTCGACCAATGCCGCTGCTCGATTCTCGAATTTTTAATTTACAAACGGAGTTGAAATTCTAAAAATGGCTTTTTCATAACTTCTTAAAATCACATTTTCTATCTAAATACTTTTTCTGAGATTTTTCTGAATTTATCGAAATTCCACTGGATTTGGTGTCGGCCAGTGTCGCTGGTTGATTTCAGGAATTTTAGGTAACAATTGTATTCAAATTTTTAGATTCCGCTTCATATTACTTTTTAGAATTATATTTTCTCCTTTCATGTATTTTCTGAGATTTTTCAGATTTTATCAAAATCCGGCCGACCCGGTATAGACCAGTATCGACGGTTGATTTCAGGATTTTTATTTTGAAGACGGGATTGAATTTCTAAAAACTGATTTCATCAAACATCTTAAAATAATATTTATTATTTTTGAGATTTTTTGAAAAGCTCTCTGAGTTACTTCATTTTTTCAGGCTTTTCCGGAGTTTTCAGTGTTTTCCCCAGATACCGGAATTTATCCAGATATTATATTTATATTCTCTCATTTTCTCTCTCCTTCCTCAGACGCGAGGCTCACCAAACATGGATTCGATCTTTAATATAGAGATTCTCTTCATTCTGCATTTAATGTTATGTCCTTGAAAATCAACTCTGATCATGTCATCATGACTTTTTGCCTCCTCTTTCAAACGCGACTCTCGCGTTTTCATCTGGACGCGGAGCTCATCTCCGTGTCTGATCTCTTTTGCCTAGACTCGGCCCTCTTTTTAATGAGAGGCAAGTCTCTTTGATGAAAGGCATGACAATGGCACTCTTGTAATAATTCCCTTTTCCTTTATATAAGTACTCTATCTTCTCTCTCTTTCATTTTATTCCCTTTCTCCTTCCTTCAAAAACTGAAACCAACAGCAGCCCATAAACAGAGTCGTGCCCTCCTTGGCCAGCCACTCTCTCTACCTTTTCCCCAACTCCTCCACCAATTTCTCTTCCATATCCTCCTCCATTCCAACAACAACAACAACAACCTTAACACCAACCACAACACCATCTTCTTCTTCATTTTCCATCAAAACAACCCATTTTACCATTAGTTTCTCCACCATTTTCACCACCACCTACACCACCTTAGCCACCAACAACCACGTCATCTTCCTCTCCTCGAATACTCTTTCCAACGAGCTATAGCTTCGTTCACCGAAACACCATTTCCAAAATTCTAATTTTTCCATTTGAACTACACTTGCACCCACAAAATTACTGGGCTTGGGGCTTTGGCCGCCCGCCTTCGGCCACTTCCGACTGTCTCTGGCCACCTCCGGCTACTGCCGGTGACAAGGCCGACCATCCTCCTTTTCCCCTTTCTTTCTTTCCTTCCTTTCTTTCCTTCTTTCCTTCCTTTTTCTTTTCTTTTCTTCTCTGATTTTCCCCTCATCCTTGTGTCTCCCCTTTTCTCCCATTACTGTGTCTCTACTTTCCTCCTAACTCTGCGTCTCCCTCTCCTTCTTCTCTTTAAATTGCTAGACACGGAGCTCACCCCCGCGTTCAAGCAATTCCTTAACGCGATCCTCTAGTTCTTGTATCAACGTGACGCGGAGCTCATGCTCGCGTCTGCATTCTTTTCGTGTTATAACTTAAACGTGGGTCTTGAACCCGCGTTTGTGACATATACGCAACGCGACCCCCGCGTCTGCAACCCCTGCGTCTCACTCTCAACACTGCATCTCCTTGTACACTTTCTCTCTCATTCTGCACTCTCTCTATGGACTTCTCTCTAGCTCTCTCTTTCTCTCTCATCTCTCTTTCTCTCTCTTGATTTCCTCCTCTCTTTATCACTTTCTCTTTAACTCATTTCGCGTTTATTACCTGGATTCCAGAGATCAGGGATTTCACAGATTAAGGCGAGTTTTCTCGCTTTCCTTTTGACTTCCCCTTTCGTCGGGTCGACTTGTATTATTCAATATTTATGCTGTTTGGAACTAATACTTTCTGCAGGTACCCTTACCTTCGGGCCTAACCTCCGGGTTCAACCTCTCTGAGGTTTAAAAGTCCCTGGACTTTCTCTATGCTACGCCTGATAGGCGGACCTAGCGTCAATACTTTACCGCTTACTCTGTTCGAGTGTTGTTACCCCGTGAGCATGGCTTCCCGTGAGTGGTAGTATGGCGTTCATACGCTTGCTGCGATACGTGTATCTAGCTACGCTGCGAGCGGTAATCTCGCTGAGCGTGATAGCATTTAGTGTTGTACATTAGTTTCGCTTCAGACCCCTTAGCTCCGCTTCGATATTCGTTTGCTTACTGAATTACTTGCCTGCCAGTTTACCGATTCTTCTATTAATGGTTGTGAAGAATTTAAAACTAGCTTCTACTGTTTTTCCTGAAAATGCATGATTTTTCGGTATTTGTACCGATCCTTTGTATCAGAACGGTTTTCCTGTATCGCTTGACATGCTTTTGCTTGATGTGCTTGTATATACTATTTTGTCTCTTGTCACCTACCTGATGTCACCCTCATGTCATGTTACTATCTGACACCCTACATGCTACTACTTGACACTTGCTTCTTACTATGACATGACTTATCACCTGCCTCCTGACATATTAATACCTGACTTATGATTATCACATTTACGGAAATATTATACTTGTTATCCTGTATTACATATAGTGACTTGAATCTTGTACTTGTTATCCTGTATTATATATACAGTGACTTGAATCTACAGTACTCATGTACTCCTGAATTCCTGATCATGTCTTGCACCTGCTATTCCCGTAAATTGATATTACATAATAAATCAAAAAAAGGAACAACTTACATTTGGTCGGGGGAAACTTGCGGCTATCAATATATGTTCGTGTTTACAGTGGTACTAGGTATGTTGTGCAACTAAAACTTTCGGTCTGACCTGTGGGCCTCCAGGCGACCGAGGGGAGTGCTGGCTCCCTCCTTCCTGATACCATCTTGATAAGGGCATTTTATAAGACCCTCGTGTATGCCTTGCGGCTGATTCTGAGCACCAGCAACGGAACGTCCTAGACCGTGGGCCCGGGCATGCACGGGACCCACTGTAAACGTTGTTCGTTGATACCCCCGTTGGTTTCCAATAACAATCTTGCTTTACTCAGATGTGGATATATGTGTGCCGGGACGCTAGTTCACATATCTAGACATCTGGGTAGACGAGTAATAATAATAAAAGATGCCAGCTATGGATCCGTGTATGCTTTGCCATGTTTGCTTGTATTGGGTTTTACTTTGGATTTTCGATTTTATGATTATTATACTATACCTGTTCATATCCTGCCTTTCCACTTGTATTCTATTCCACCTGTCTCCTGCTCTTACCTTATCATATCATGAGTAATTCCTGCTTGATACCAATTGCTGTACATCTACTTGCTCCTGCATGCTTGTGCTCATGATACAGTTTTCAATGCATGTTTATGATTCGAATTTATCGATACACTGTGCATATCTATGCTTGCCACTTGGCATTCGCATCACCACTCACCGGGGAGTTCTGTCTGACTCCCCTGGATCCTCATGTCTAGGTTTTGGAGCTTGGAACTTGTGGATTCTCCCAGTTGCTGATCAGACTGGCGCAGCTGAAGCGTAAATCCCCAGCAGACCGTCCAGAGCCCCATCCTTTCAGGCCCCCTGCTCGGCTCTAGAGATTCCCTATTATGACTCTGAGCCTCCTTTTGTACTATTTATACTTGTAATCTCTTTGTATTCTCACAATTGCGCCTATCAGTGATGTAATATTCATATAATATTGTGTCACATCTGATGATAACTTTGTAATTGTACTCATATGTTGGAATGTATAATGCACCACGTGCTTCCGTACTCTGATTCTTACTTGTACTGATACTTAGCGTATATACGTGAGGGTATTTTTGACCTGCGTATATACGTCACAGTAACGTCTCCGTACCCACAGGATCGGGGTGTTACAGGGTGGTATCAGAGCCTAGGCTCTTACATCCTCAGTACGTCGAGACGGCAAATTAATGGTAAAGAAATTTGCAACTGGAATGCATGAGTCGTGGTCATACAATCCAACTATAAGTACAAAGTTATTCATTCTCTCTTGATAATCTTACCCATGAATACCGAAGTTCTCCCATCCTTTCATACTTCAGTTTCTCATTATTCTTGGATCAACTCGTACTGAAAAGACGGGGAAATCATAATGGGTCTGGTTCTTCTTAGGGTGGCCTAATGGAGGAAGTATTGATTTGAGACAATTTCTACAAAATATGATGAAAAATTAATAAGAACAAACGAAGATCCCGCCCAAAGATTATTGGTTGCACCCCAGAACAGAAGCCAGGCAACATGTCGGATTTCAAGAAATTATAGCCGGCAATCTTTTCGGGTATGGAGAAGCCTAGATGTATAGCAGTGGTTGGTAAACGCGACAGATCTTTTGAAGGAAACTCGGATCTCTGACGAGAACCAAGTGGAATGATCAAGATTCAGTTAAAAGATGTGGCCAAAATGTGGTGGTTGGCGGAAGTAGCGAGACTGGAAAAGCCCATCACTCGGGACCAGTTCTCGAAGGATTTCTATGAGAAGATTCTTCTCTGTAATAGCTCTGAAAGAGATAAAAGAATGAATTATCAATTGCAGTAAGAAAGTTGAATTCTAGAGAAGTACACTACAAGATTCCTAAGGCATAGTCGGTTGGTGTCATGCATGGTGACTGACAAGGAGAACCGAACAAGTAATATTTTAGTGAGACCTTAAGATGAAGATCAAGATGTTTCTTATTCTCAAGCAGGCCAAGAAGTATTCTCAAGTTTTTTTTGTCATCGCTCAGGAAGTAGAACGGTCCCAGAGAAGGAAGATCAGGATGAGATGTAGAAAAAGTTGGCAAAAAGACCCTCTCAGTTGATGGAAGTTGAAGACTCAGACAGACCCCTGCATGCCCCACTAGCTAAGCCATCCCTCCAACCTCGCCCTCAGCGTAAGACATGTGAGTACTGTCTGAAGCAGGGCACCTACAACGCGACCGCCAGAAAGGTCAGGAATTATGTCATATACGGGTCCGGAAATTAGTTGAAAAGTGACTGTTCGTTCAAGGAGGCAGAGAACATCGCACAGATCAGATCAACTCATCCAGTATCACCATTGGGAGGGAATCCAGAACCTACTGGCAGAATGATCTCGCTTCACCCAGCATCGAGCATAAAGTTAGACACAAAAGAGATCAAGAACTAGGGCACATGATAGAAGGAAGCAAACATATAATCTGACTAAAGAGGAAGTCAAGATACGGGTAGAGTGAGAACAGGAAGGGACGCTCAATATCTGGAACAGGAATCTAGAGGGTACCGATAGTAACCATTATCCCTATTTTATCATGTCTGGGAGTTGGTAAGTTCTCCATATCACATCTTCTCATTGCACTATCATCACCAATCTTAATTCGTCCGTGTCTACCTCCCTATTTCATGGTTCCTTTCTCTTCTATTTTTTTTACTATTCTGATTTTCATAATCCTTATGCCAACTTAAGATATGCGTAGACTAGTAAGGTAACAACAGGGCAGTTGCGGTTCGCTCTCATTATGTTCTGGCAATCCTCGACTCTGGTACATCACATTGTCTTATATTGGATAGATTTTGGCCTCGCATTCTATTCTTATATTTATGGATGCATCATGGGGGACCAGTACAGCAAGTAGAGTAGTCATCACTTATATAATCAGATAGACTGTATCATTACATGAGGAGTGTCAGTAGAAAACAGTATTCCAGATTCAGTACTTCTGTCAGACAGAGTTATGGTATTTTCCATTTTATTACTCCAATAGCGATCATAATTTCTTCGACCATGTTCATGGAACTCGGGTATTCTCAGACTGATCTGCAGTCTGGTTATTATTCAGAAGACAGCATTCGGGACTCGTTTCAGTTATTATGATTTCTTGATCGTGTTCTAAGAGCCACTAACTTCTGGCAGTCTTTATAGATTTGGTGGACTGATTGAAACGAAAAATGTTTTGTAAATAGTTTATATATTCTTAGTCTCGTTTCAAAGTAACCGTGTAGCAAAGGCTAGACGGGTCGATCCACAGGGAAGGATGCAATGGAAGCGTTTCGGAACGATCTTCTCTGTAATTCTCTTGGAAAAGAAAAGGAGAGATTGATTAGATTTGATCAAGTTTGAGAAATATAGTTCACCAATCTGTTGGCCCAGAGGTCTTCCACTCTAGTTTTGATGATGATTAACTCATGTAGTTATGTTTACTTATAATCTTGTGATTTTAGTTTCAGATCATTTAGCAAGATATTAGTTGGTGATTGCTTCAACAAGAGGAGTTTGGAAGCTTTCACATGGTGATTCCAGAGCCCGAGCATCAAGATCATTCATTGCACTCGCTCGTGGATCACGGTTTGGATCGAGTCGACTTGAAGATTGAAGATCGTCAAGAAGACTTAGGTATCCATAGTTTAGTGTGTTTAGATCCATTTGTAAAGATTAGATAGTTGATAATGCTCAAGTTCACAACACACACAAGTTTTATGTTTTGGAATTAGTTTTCATGAATAGATTGATCAAAACAAGTTTAAATGGTTTTTATGTATATTAGATCTGTTCGATATACATACATGCTTCATATCTTAGACAAACTTATTTTGATATGCCTATTCATGAGTTTTAGGAAAAATCAGATTTCCTATTGAAAAATCCAAGTTTGGTAAAATACAGTTTTTGTTTTTTGATAATATTTGCAAGACACAAAAATGGTTCAAAATGTTTGATATTTGTCTTGAAATATTTATCACAAGTTTGTATATCCATGTAAAATGACAAAACTATTTTTATGAATTTTATAAGTTTTATGGAATTTTTAGAATAAAATTTAAACCCAGTTTTCTGACCCAGTTGGCCTCTGCCAGGCTCTGGCGGTCGACCGTCCGGTCGACCGACGTGCACAGGGCTGTGCACGTTTAGCCAGTCAATTGGGCCGGTCGACCGACCAGAGAGCTCTGCTCTCTGTAAATTTTCGGTCGACCGGTCGGTCGACCGCTGGCTTCCAACGGTCGATTTTTCGACCATTGACGGTCGACCGGGCGGTCGACCGCCAGCCGTCCACGCTGGATTTTCAGCTCAACGGCTATATTTTTGTGGGAGGCTATTTAAGCCCCATTTCTTGGGGATTTTGACAAGACTTTTGACAAGAAATTTTTTTCTATTCTCTGGTTTTCAAAGCAAGTTTTCAAAAGTGTTTAAAGAGTTAAAAGATCCATCTTATTTGTTTTAAAGTATTTTGTTTTATTTCAAAGAAAATAGGTTTTGGGAAATAGTTTCTTGATTCAAATATCTATATCTATTTGGTATTTTCCCAAGAGTTTTTCTTTGATCAAAACACTTATTTTTTCCACACTTGAGCTATCTTCTATCCTATTCTATTAGGATTTGTTTGTGGGAAAAGAGATTGTTTGTGGTTGAAAGATACCACCAAGTTGTAAACCCTTTCATTGTTGGGTTGCTCCCTCTTTGGTAGAGGTTGAGATTGTTGGTTTGCTCCCTCTAGTGAGAGGTGGAGTTTGGTGTTTGTATCCCTCTTCGGTAGAGGTGATTTGTGGTTGTTTGGCTACGGGCCTACCCCTCTTGTGTGAGGTGGTGATTGTTTGCCTCGGTGGAGGTTGTATTGGTTGAGAGAGGAGTTCGGTACTCCCGGTTGTTGTACAAATCCTCCTCGGTGGAGGTTCCCTCGGTGGGAGTCCTAGGTGGACGAGTTAGTGGATTGGAAATTCTTCTCGGTGAAGGCGGAGACATAGAGCTAGGCGCTCGAACCTCGGAACATATCTTTGTGTTTGTGTTTGATCCATTGTCTCTAAACCCTCTTTCTTTATTTGTATTGTGCATTGCATCTTTTATATTGTCATATCATATATGCTTGTGTTGTGCCTTGCATTGATTCATATTGCCTATTCATATATGCTTGGTTGTGATTGTTTGTGTGCCTCACTTGTACTTAACCACGAGAGCTTCATATAGCACCTCAACTCTTATTCAGAGGAATCAAGAGGAGTTAGTCCAGAGCCCTTCACGGGGAATTCGGCTACACTCATTGGTTGTACTAAGTGTAGTTGCAAATTAATTTTAATTTCCGCATTAGTTTCTAGATTAGCCATATCACCTATTCACCCCCCCTCTAGGGGATTTCAATTGGTATCAGAGCCTACGCTCCTGATACTTAGGTTTAACAACCTAGGAGTGAGATCCTGTTTGCTATCTACATTTGCATTTGCACATACATTTGTTTGCAACACCACATGGATTGCTTTTCACCTCCCATGTTCGATGTCTCCAACATTGACACATGAAAATATAGGATGTCCATGTATTTGAAGACCCTAGGTTTGCATGTTTCCTTGCTGCTACCAAAAAATGCTATCTTGGTAATAGCAATCATATAGGGGCCAATGCACTAGCCCTAGAGGCTATTAGAAGCACGCTTAATAAAGATTATCTTATGCTTGTTTCTAACTTTGATTCCGCTTTTGTAGTGTGGAACAAGTTGACAACCACCTCCACCTCCAAGCTTCAAATGCCAATCCAACCGGAGGAATCTAGTGGAGAATCCGAGTCACAATGCTTCATGGTCCAAGGGAATAACTCCCTTGAGGTACATTCAGAATCTCAATTAGATAATGATGATTGTGCTAATTCTTCTAATGAGTATGTTGATGCCAATGCCTTGAATGAAGAACTATCCATTGTTTGTGAAAAATTATTGAAAAAATATAATCTTTTGGAAAAGAAGAGTTTTGAACTAAAAGATGAAAACAAGGATTTATGTTCAAGACTTGATTTGATTTTGCAAGACAAGGAAGAGATATCAAGTGAACGTGACTCACTTAAATCTCAACTAGACCTTGCCATAAAGGAAAATGAATTTTTGAAAAGTAAAAATGATTGTGATGATGTTGTGAAAAACAATGAGGTTTTATCTTCAAAATTAGATTTTATTTTAAAGGATAACCATCTTTGAAAAATGAAATTGAGTTTATTTCAAAAGAATTAGATTTAGTTTTAAATAAAAATAAATCTTTGAAAAATGATATAGATTCACATGTTTGCCATGCTAGTGTAGCCTCACCTAGCACATCTATTGCATACTCCACTTTATCTTCAAGTATTGAAAATGATATAAATGTTTTGAAGAAAAGTGTTGATTATTTGGGCTCCACCTTGAGCCATTGTGTTATGAGCCACACACGCTTGGAATCTTTGTTTCGAAAGAAACAAGTTCCATCTATGCATGCACACCATACACGGCATACACATGCTCCTCACGTACACACCCATCACACTTTGTATGCTCATGTGTACACTTGTACACATTGTGGACGTAAGGGCCACCTTGTTAGATTTTGCTATGATCGTATATATGATGAAAATTTAGCAACAAAATTTGTTTGGGTTAGAAGAGGTACTAACCCCCATGGACCCAAAAGGATATGGGTACCAAAGACCACCCCTATTGTATTTGATGTAGGTGTGGGCTCTCGTATGACGTGAGAGTATCGGTACCTTGGAGTGGATGCGTTCCGAGCTTCATGGAGACTATTTGGATGCATCACTTTCAAGGGAAGTTTGGTGGGAGGACCACCTTGGTTTGGAGAACTAGAGAGGTGCCTTCATCGGTTTTGGTATCGATCTCTAACTCCCGTTTATATTTACATGCTTTTCATGTTCATCGATTTATAGCATGTCATGTTTTATTGATTATTATTATGCCATATGACTTAGATTAGTGATATACATATTTAGTTATTTGAGACACCCATGTTTAATATGGAATTATATCTTTGTGTTCTCACTTTGTTTTTAACTAATATGTATGTCCTAGATCTAATGCACATGCATATACATAATGATCATATGTGTGTTTATGATTTTTGTTTTAATACTTCATGATTTGAATATATGTTTAAATGTTAGTTTTCATTAAGACTAGGATTTATACTTGTACATATAGTGGGCCACAAATAAACTTTTATATGTTTGGGCTTGAATGATTATTTGTACCCATTAGATGTGCTAGTATAGTCTAGTTTTGATGTTTCATGCATTTGACTTGTATTCCCATTTTTTTCATATTTTCATGTTCATATGTTTTCACTTCATGTATATGTCTAATTTGCCAAAACTTTAAGATATACATGTATACCCCTTGTGTCATTTGCTTTTCATGCAAATCTTTATTATGGACTCAATTGTGTTTTGGATATGTATGTATACTTCTTGTTTTGTCAAAACATACATATGCTTTGGAGTATGAATTGTTTTTTAATGAAAATTTAGTTTTTCATGTTTTCATATTTTAAGGAATATTGAGCTTATTGTCTATCTTTCATGATTATGTTCTTCACATTTTATTTGACACTCATCTTTATTGTTTACTCATGTTTGTTTTCATGAGTCATATTTATGCTTCAATGACTTAAGGCGTGTTTGTTTCGCCGCAAAACACCGCAAAACGCAAGTCGTAAAACTTCTTTTCCATTTTCCGTTGTTTGTTTCGCTGAAAAACAAATTGCAAAATGCAACTCTTCTTTTCTCACTTGCAGTTGCTACAGTTAAATTTGTGGTCATGTAAATCTCATTTTACACTCATAATTTCCCACTTGCAGTTGTTACAGTTAATTTTGTGATCATGTAACTCTCACTTGTAATACACTTACAGTTCAAAACAGTTACTTGATAATCTATATATAATTTAATATTATTAAATATTTAATATTTTAAATAGTGTTCAATTTCTTATTTATTATTTTATTTTTTAATCTTTAATTATTTTTATTGTTTTTAATATTGTTTTAATATTTAATATTTTACTATTTTAATTTAATATTTTTATTTAATATTTTATTTCATACTTTATTATTTTATTAATACTTATTCCATTTTTTTATTATTTTATTTAGAGTTAATATTTTATTAATATAACAATATTATACTTTAATATAAAATTACTATATAATTAATTATTTTATTTTTTAATATAAAAAATTACTTTATTAATACCATAATATACTTTATTATTATATTAATATTTTATAATGTTATATTGTAATAATAATTCAGTATAATAATACTATAATGATAATTTATTATTAAATTATAATTATATTTTACTTTGTTAATTTTATATTTCTACAATATTACAATAATATTATAATAAAATTTATATTATAATAATTTTCAAGTATTTTTAATATTATAATATTATAACTATATTTTTATTATTTTTTAAGATTTTTTAATATCTATATTTTATTAGTATTCTTAAAATTTTATTAATGTTCTCTAGATTTTCTTAAATTTATATTATTTATTTAGTTAATATTTTAGTAATATTTTACTATTTATACTAATATTTTATTAATATTATTGTTATAAATAAAATATTAAGATTATTAATTTTTTATCTCAAATTTATTAATACAATTTAATTTGATATAGTAGATTTAATTTAATAGTATTTATAATATTTAAATCACTGCTACAGTTAATTTTGTGATTATTTTTTCACTTACACTTTTACATTACCAACCAAACACCGTAAAACACAATATATTTTACCATTTACACTTTCACTTTATCAACCAAACACCGTAAAACACAATATACTTTTCCATTTACACTTCACTTTATCAACCAAACACCGTAAAACACAATATATTTTCTCTGCTACAGTTCACTTTTCCATTCTCATTTTACGACTTACGACTTGCGACGTTTTGCAACGAAACAAACAGGCCCTTAGAGTGTTGGCTATCATATGAATTCATGTTTCATGAAAAATATTTGTTTTATTCTTACTTGAAGGATTTCGTACTAGTTTAGAAGTTTTTCCATTTAACTAGTTCGGATTCTTCGTTATGGTAGAGTTTTCAAACATACTATATTTTTCAAACCTATTTTTGAAAACCCTACCTTCAACGGGCGGTTGGATGGGAGATCATGCTCATTTATGCTTTATAGTGAAAATCATTTTAAACTTGAACATGATTGGGTGGTAGAAAATATGAGATATACATTTGATATTATTGTTGTTTCAATTGATATCATTGGATTCTTTCAATTGATATCAATATTGACTTTTGTATACTCATATATATTTTTATGTATGTATGCTTATTCTTCAAATAGTATCAATTTCGATTGATATCTAATTTTTCATACATATATTTGTTTATGCTAAAGCTTGAATTTTTAATGACCATCATGTTTCAATTGATTAGTTTTCAATTGGTATCTTAAACAAGCTTAAGCATTGTTTTAATTGGTATTTCATAAAGGGGGAGAAAACTCATATTTTATCTTTCAATTGGTTTTGGTTTACCATTGGTTTTGTATTCACTCCCTTGCTTTATGATAGAAAATGATAATTCCAATTTGGTATCATATGTTTAAAAAGAATAATACTTTAAATGGTATCAAGATTGTATTTGTTTTCTCAAAATTGGTATCAAGATGCTTATTTGTTTACTCAATTGATATCAAACAAATTAGGGCTGTGACCCCTTTATTGTTTCTTTGTTTCGAACAAAAGGGGGAGAAGAATTTATTGTTTTGTTTTTACTTGGACCCCTTTGTTGATGATTGGCAAAAAGGGGAGAAGTATTTGAGTTTATATGCATGTTTTATATGCATGTTTTGTTTTATTTATTAGTTTGTCGTTTAATTGTTTAATTGGTATCAAGAGCATTATTTAAGAGCATGTTTTTATTGGTATCAAGAGCACGTTTTATGCATGATGCATTTCATATGTTTGTATCAAGAGCATGTTTTTGTATTGGTACCTTGTTTTATGCATGTCTATGCATACATGTTTGTGAGCTTACATTGCATATATTTATTGTTTATTCCTATGCATGAGTTAAGGGGGAGCTTCTTTGAAGCTTAACTTTAATCCATGCATATATAACTCCATGAGTTTTGTCATCATCAAAAAGGGGGAGATTGTTGGCCCAGAGGCCTTCCACTCTAGTTTTGATGATGATTAACTCATGTAGTTATGTTTACTAATAATCTTGTGATTTTAGTTTCAGATCATTTAGCAAGATATTAGTTGGTGATTGCTTCAATAAGAGGAGTTTGGAAGCTTTCACATGGTGATTCCAGAGCCCGAGCATCAAGATCATTCATTGCACTCGCTCGTGGATCACGGTTTGGATCGAGTCGACTTGAAGATTGAAGATCGTCAAGAAGACTTAGGTATCCATAATTTAGTGTGTTTAGATCTATTTGTAAAGATTAGATAGTTGATAATGCTCAAGTTCACAACACACACAAGTTTTATGTTTTGAAATTGGTTTTCATGAATAGATTGATCAAAACAAGTTTAAATGGTTTTTATGTATATTAGATCTATTCGATATACATACATGCTTCATATCTTAGACAAACTTATTTTGATATGCCTATTCATGAGTTTTAGGAAAAATCAGATTTCCTATTGAAAAATTCAAGTTTGGTAAAATACAGTTTTTGATTTTTGATAATATTTGCAAGACACAAAAATGGTTCAAAATGTTGATATTTATCTTGAAATATTTATCACAAGTTTGTATATCCATGTAAAATGACAAAAGTATTTTTATGAATTTTTATAAGTTTTATGGAATTTTTAGAATAAAATTTAAACCCAGTTTTCTGACCCAGTTGGCCTCTGCCAGGCTCTGGCGGTCGACCGAAATCCAGAGTCGGTCGACCGTTTGTATATCCATGTAAAATACAGGGCTGTGCACGTTTGGCCAGTCAATTGGGCCGGTCGACGGGGCGGTCGACCGGCCAGAGAGCTCTGCTCTCTGTAAATTTTCGGTCGACCGACCGGTCGACCGCTGGCTTCCAACAGTCGATTTTTTCGACCGTTGGCGGTCGACCGGGCGGTCGACCGCCAGCCGTCCAGGCTGGATTTTCAGCCCAACGGCTATATTTTTGTGGGAGGCTATTTAAGCCCCATTTCTTGGGGATTTTGACAAGACTTTTGATAAGAAATTTTTTCCTATTCTCTGGTTTTCAAAGTAAGTTTTCAAAAGTATTTAAAGAGCTAAAAGATCCATCTTATTTGTTTTAAAGTGTTTTGTTTTATTTCAAACTAAATAGGTTTTGGAATTAGTTTCTTGATTCAAATATCTATATCTATTTGGTATTTTCCCAAGAGTTTTTCTTTGATCAAAACACTTATTTTTTCCACACTTGAGCTATCTTCTATCCTATTCTATTAGGATCATTTGTTTGTGGGAAAAGAGATTTTTTGTGATTGAAAGATACCACCAAGTTGTAAACCCTTTCATTGTTGGGTTGCTCCCTCTTTGGTAGAGGTTGAGATTGTTGGTTTGCTCCCTCTAGTGAGAGGTGGAGTTTGGTGTTTGTATCCCTCTTCGGTAGAGGTAATTTATGGTTGTTTGGCTACGGGCCTACCCCTCTTGTGTGAGGTGGTGATTGTTTGCCTCGGTGGAGGTTGTATTGGTTGAGAGAGGAGTTCGGTACTCCCGGTTATTGTACAAATCCTCCTCGGTGGAGGTTCCCTCGGTGGGAGTCCTAGGTGAACGAGTTAGTGGATTGGAAATCCTTCTCGGTGAAGGCGGGGGACGTAGAGCTAGGGGCTCGAATCTCGGAACATATCTTTGTGTTTGCGTTTGATCCATTGTCTCTAAACCCTCTTTCTTTATTTGTGTTGTGCATTGCATCTTTCATATTGTCATATCATATATGCTTGTGTTGTGCCTTGCATTGATTCATATTGCCTATTCATATATGCTTGGTTGTGATTGTTTGTGTGCCTCACTTGTACTTAACCACGAGAGCTTCATATAGCACCTCAACTCTTATTCAGAGGAATCAAGAGGAGTTAGTCCAGAGCCCTTCACGGGGAATTCGGCTACAATCGTTGGTTGTACTAAGTGTAGTTGCAAATTAGTTTTAATTTCTGTATTTAGTTTTTAGATTAGCCATATCACCTATTCACCCCCTCTAGGTGATTTCACAATCATCTTCCACAACCCATAGTATTAGTCTCAAAGAGTGAATGTCATATTGAATGAATAAGCATCTATCCTAGGTCTTTGATTGATAATCAAGTAAGATGAATGATGTTGAAATCCTAACTAGTGTGCATTAATAAAGATTAAACGTTCGTTCATCCTAATTTCAGAGCATAGCATAAAAGAAGTTTATTTACTTAAAGTTATGCTATCAAAGTTTTTAAGTATGAACTAAGAAGAATCATTTAAGAATTGCAACCTGAATTAAAGTAAACCTAATCGTCAACGCATCTTCAAGAAGACCATTTTAAATCTAGGTCTAACAATAATGGATATCAATCAATTCACCTTTTAAACTAAACTAGGGTTGATCGAGAGATTAGCAAAACTATAGATTGAATTTAGTTATTCATTTTTTTAGTTTATTTTTAGTTTATTTTCAATTTTTATTTTTAATATGAAAAGTTGCATGAAAGCGAAAAGAAGAAAAAAATAATTAATCTAAGCAAAAAACTGAATTAAATAGCAATGAAGAATGAGTAACCTTTTATGGGATGTCACTTTCCAATTACAATGCTCCTCTCCTTCTTCGAAATATTCTTCTTCAAATAATAAAAACGAAAATACAAGAAATTTCGGAAAGAGGAAAAATCTAAAGAAAAATCCTAAGTTTTAGTCTCTGGATCCCCCTCTCTGTTGCTCTGCAGGGGTATTTGTAGGAGATATAGGAAGTAGAGTCCCAGTATAACTCTCCCATGAAACCTCGTAACCAAACTTATCCAAATAGCCGCGAGAACGCGGCTATGGCCGCGTTTCCACGGCAATAGCGTGGCCAATGGCCATGCGCTTTCTTGCATGGCCTCCTATGGTCCGTTCATCTGGGCTCCTCCTTCTAGATTCTGTATTCAAATCTTCTATCTTGAGAATTCGGGATAACTTGAGAAGCAAGTTATCACTAATCCGAATTTGTAAAAGGATTTTTATCTTTAAGCTCCCCTTTATCTTTATCCTTATATTGCAGCAATTAGGGTTGAGTAGAAATCCATCTCATCTTATCCTTTTCCTCCTCTTTTAGCAATTAGAAGTTCTATTTTATCCTTTCTTTTCCTCCTTTAGATTTTAAATAAATAATTTAAAATTCAAGTTTAGATTAGGTTAGATAAGAGAGAAGCTTCTAAATTACTACAATTCATTATGCATGTGGGCTTGTGGGATTCTTGCTTTTGGGCTGCACTTTTGCTTTATTTCTTTATTTTTAATTACTCAAGGCCTGCACACATTAAACAACAAAACATTAGTAGCAGTGCTTAATCAAAGAATAAATAGGGAAATAGATGGTAAATGTAATGATAAATATGCACATTTTACTACCTATCATGGTCCATAGGCTCCGCTAGCCTCGCTAATCGAGGGTCGTGTTCTAGTCACCCGCGGACCTAACCGGGTGTGGGCTTCGCTGCACCCAGGTGCTCAACATTTAGCATTGTGATACGCGCTGGCTTCGCCGCGTGAGCCCGGCCAAGTGCGAACCTCGCAGAGCGTTAGCTCCGCTGCACCCTAGTGTTTGACGCCTGACGTTGTGTTACGCAATAGCCCCACGTAGGTGCTGCTTCACTTATGGCTAGTTCCGACAGTGTTTAACACTCTAGCTTTGTTCTCCGAATTTCTCCCGCCTAACTGTTCTAGTGGATTTAATGAATCGGGTTTTTTTTGCCGTGTCTGAACAAGCTTGTCATAATTTTCCCGACGATCTATTTAGCTAACATTGCAGGGCTTGGGTATTCTTTAATATTTCATTTATGGTTAAGTTATCATTCAGAGAACGATTGTTCTATATTCTTGATTATGACTTACAGAGTTATCAGATTTTAGTATTCAGAACTTATTATCATCAGTTGTTCTTTTATGTATCTATGATCAGTTATCGGATTTTCTTTATCTACAATTTTATAATCTATTTTCAGAGTGGCAAAGAACAGGCAGGACATCTATAATCTTGCCACAAATTTTTCTTCGGGGATGATTTCATGCCTAGCAGAGTATGTATACATTCTGAACAGGTAAGTATCGTATTTTGAGGTTTCGTCTTATTGAGAGAAGTAATCTTTGTCGATTCTAGTAGAATTCAAGCAGTGAAAGTTTAGCCCAATCTTAAATCAACTCATTTCATATTATCCAGAGTAAGTTGGTCTACAGAAATTCTGGCAGATAATTATATGATAAGAATTGTTCAGTTATATGGTATTCCAGTTATATTGTACTAGGCAGAGCCACGGAATTCAGATCACTATCTTGTTGAAGTCTTCAGAGAGATTTAGGGCTCTGCTTATATGCAACTTATCTTATCACTCTCAGAAAGTCAGAGTAGTCCAATCGGACCATACAACATCTTACATTATCTTCGTCTAGCAGAATTCTCTTATTAACAGTTATCAGATATGTATTGTTATGGCACCATCCAAAGTTTTATATGGTGGAAAGTACAGTGGAAGCCTAGGCCCAGAATTATTGAGCAGGAAGTTGTGAGATCACCCTTAGTTAGTTATATCTTGATTGATATAATCCTCGTTCCTGTCCTTCTGTGTTCATCTCCCCCCTTATCGAAATTGCGAGGATGCAATTTTTTGTAAGGTGGATGGAATGTAACACCCCGCTCCCGGAATACGTACTTAGTTGCGTATTCATATTTTTTAATCGTATTTTTGATTTTCTTTCAGTATTTGTTTTGTGTTATGGATTATTTATATGATCGTTTTGTCTTGGATCCGGATTCGTGAACTCGGAGTCAGCCCTAGTCTGAACGGGAACCCGATCTTGGAGTATTACTCGATTTGGTCTTTTTGCTATCTGATTTGACCGATTTTAATTTCAAACATCGTTTTTCAATATTTTAGATTTTCTATGATTTTCTGGAATTTTTCTGAATTAAATTGGAAATCTTCAAAACCGGGGTCGACCAATGCCGCTGCTCGATTCTCAGATTTTTAATTTACAAATGGAGTTAAAATTCTAAAAACGGCTTTCTCATAATATCTTAAAATCACATTTTCTATCTAAATATTTTTTTTGGGATTTTTCTGAATTTATTGAAATTCCACTGGATTTGGTAATTCCATTGGATTTGGTGTCGGCCGGTATCGCTGGTTGATTTTAAGAATTTTAGTTTACAATTAGAATCAAATTTCTATATTCTGCTTTCATATTATTTTTTAGAATTATATTTTCTCCTTTCATGCATTTTCTGAGATTTTTCAGATTTTATGAAAATCCGGCCGACCTAGTATACACCAATATTGACGGTTGATTTCAGGATTTTTATTTTAAAAACGGGATTGAATTTCTAAAAATAAATTTCATCAAGCATCTTAAAATAATATTTATTATTTTTGAGAATTTTTGAAAAGCTTTCCGAGTTACTTCATTTTTTAGGTTTTTCCCGAGTTTTCGGTGTTTTCCCCAGGTACCAAAATTTATCCAGATATTATATTTATATTCTTCTCATTTTCTCTCTCCTTCCTCAGACGTGAGCTCCCCAAACATGGATTCGATTTTTAATGCAGATATTCTCTCCATTCTGCATTTAATGTTATGTCCTTCAAAATCAACTCTGATCAAGTCATCATGACTTTTTGCCTCCTCTTTCAAACGCGACTCTTGCGTTTTCATCAGGACGCGGAGCTCATCTTCGCGTCTGATCTCTTTTGCCTAGACACGCCCCTCTTTTTAATGAGACGCAAGTCTCTTTGATGAAAGGCATGGCAATGGCACTCTTGTAATAATTCCCTTTTCCTTTATATATGTACTCCATCCTCTCTCTTTCATTATATTCCCTTCCTCCTTCCTTCAAAAACTGAAACCAGCAGCAACCCATAAATAGAGCCGTGCCCTCCTTGGTCGGCCACTCTCTCCACCTTCTCCACCACCAACTCCTCCACCAATTTCTCTTCCATAACCTCCTCCATTCCAACAACAAAAACAACAACCTTAACACTATCTTCTTCTTCCTTTTTCCACCAAAACAACCCATTTCACCATTAGCTTCTCCACCATTTCCGCCACCACCTATACCACCTTGGCTACCAACAACCATGCCATCTTCCTCTCCTAGAATACTCTTTCCAACGAGCTATAGCTTCGTTCTCCGAAATACCATTTCTAAAATTCTAATTTTTCCATTTGAACTACACTTGCACCCCACAAAATTGCTTGGGCTTGGGCCTTTAGCCGCCCGCCTTCGGCCGCTTCTGGCCGTCTTCGGCCACCTCCGGTCGCCACCGGTGACAAGGCCGGCACCCCCCTTTTCCCCTTTCTTTCTTTTCTTTTTCTTCCTTCTTTCTTTCTTTCCTTCCTTCTTTCCTTTCCTTCCTTTTTCTTTTCTTTTCTTCTCTGATTTTCTCCTCATCCTTGCGTCTCCCCTTTTCTCCCGTCACTGTGTCTCTACTTTCCTCCCAACTCTGCATCTCCCTCTCCTTCTTTTCTTTAAATTGCTAGACGCGGAGCTTACCCCCGCGTCCAAGCAATTTCTTAACGCGATCCTCGCGTTCTTGTATTAACGTGACGTGGAGCTCATGCTCGCGTCTGCGTTCTTTTCGTGTTATAACTTAAACGTGGGTCTTAAACCCCACGTTTGTGACATATACGCAACGCGACCCCCGCGTCTGCGACCCTCGCGTTTCACTCTCAACACTGCATCTCCCTGTATACTTACTCTCTCCCTCTGCACTCTCTCTATGGACTTCTCTCTAGCTCTCTCTTTCTCTCTCCTCTATCTTTCATTCTCTTTCTCTCTTGATTTCCTCCTCTCTCTATCACTTTCTCTTTAATGCATTACGTGTTTATTACCTGGATTTCAGAGATCAGGGATTTCACAGATTAAGGCGAGTGTTCTCGCTTTTCTTTTGACTTCCCCGTTCATCGGGTCGACTTGTATTATTCACGATTTGTGCTGTTTGGAATTAATACTTTCTGCAGGTACCCTTTCCTTCGGGCCTAACCTCCTGGTTCAACCTCTCTGAGGTTTAAAAGTCCTCTGGACTTTCTCTATGCTACGCCTGACCTAGCGTCAACACGTTACCGCTTACTCCATTCGAGCGTTATTACTCCATGAGCATGGCTTCCCCGTGAGCAGTAGTATGGCGTTCATACGCTTGCTGCGATACGTGTGTCTACCTACGCTGCTGTTGACACTCGAAAAAGACAGAACTCCCGCATTCATCTTCAACCGGTCTGAACGACTTCTAACTTATCGATATCTACAAAAGATAAGTCGAAGACAAGCTGATGACAACAAATGAGGCAGCAACATGGATTTTGCTAATCTAGTAAAGCAGATAGTAAGCTAAAGTTACCTTTGAAGAGACCCAAGCAGGCCTAAGACGCTTAGCTCAATACTTAGCTTGGGCATAACCCAAGGTAAGCTTTACAGCTCCGCATGAGACTAAAAGATCCACCTAAGCTTGGTAGCCTCCCTTTGAAGCTAACTATTAACTTCGCCTGAAGCTCCCCATTTAGCCCCGCCAGAGGCTGATCCACGAGCTTCGCGCCAGAAGCTCTATCCCTAACTGAGTCATAGCTCCGTTATGGGCTGAGTCTTAGCTTCGCACGAGGCTCTGAAAGTAACTTCGCCTAAAGCTATGAGCTAGTTCCGCATGATCTAGCTCCGCAGTGAGCTTTGCCAGGTCATCAAGTTGACCGCTTCAAAATCCCACGAAGAATTAATGGGTGAACCCCACTAATTTAGTGGGATTAACGCCACTTTAAGTGGGCGGTTATACCCGCCCACTTCGTCCCACATTAAGTGGAGACAGTTAAGCCATAACGGCATGAGGACGTTCGCACGAACTCTCTAGCTTCGCCAGAAGCTTGCCAAGAGCTTCACGACAAGGTTATTTGCGAGCCTCGTGCGAAGCTAATAGCTGATTCGGCCTTGCTGAATTCAAGGGGGGGTTACACCCCACTTTTGGCTATAAATAGTCCCTTTCTAGACACAGAGACGGGGGGAGGGGAGACGGAGACCGAGACAAAGGATGGACAGAGAGGAAATTGACTCGAAAAGAGCAAAATTCCTAACAAAAAAGGCTCTATTGATCTTCTGTTCTCCGATCCCCGAACCAAGCGAGAAGGGAGTCTTATTAGGAGGCAGTTCGATTGTTTGACCGGTTGCATCGTCAAAGGGATAAAGTGATCGCCCGCTGATCAGATTCCTGTCGGCACAATTTATCAGAAATCTCAGAGGAGATTTACCTATAATTTTCTTTTCAATTACTTGTAATTTCGCTCCTCGACTCTTTTTTGTAAGTTTTTCCTTTGTTGAATTTTCAATGGAAAACAAGATGGCGATTCCGCTGGGGAAATCAGTCTTCTGGCGTAACAAGGAGACAGTGCCGCAATGCAACGGTCAGAATCCTGAGTCCTTTATGTTCAAAAACTTGGTCATTCATTTCGACCAGAAAAATTTGAAGAATTGCTCTCGGAAGGTAGTCCAGTGCTCCACGCTCGGAAGCACAGGAAGATCTCGATAGTCAAGGCTTCAGAGCAAAAGCCAATTTTAGTCGGGCAAACAGCTGGAAGAGCCTCATCCCAATTCCTCTCAGCCTCCTCCACTGAGGCTAAAAGTGACTTACGCAAGGCTAGCCAGGTTCCCTGTGAACCTAAAACTTCGCTTCCTAAGCAGATGTGGAGGCTAAAACAGAAAGCTCCGTATGAAGGTTTAGGCGAAGTTCCACCAGGCGAAGTTCCAACGCAACTTCGTCTATCACGTGAAGACAAAGGCAAACTGCCTATCCAGTTTGGCCGCTTCGCTGAGGTTATTAGCTGCGAGGCTAGGGTGACAAGTTTGCCTTCGCCTAATCCAGGAGCAGTAACTCTTTGCGCCAACCTCGTTCTCACGAGCAAAGTTATTGAGGCGTGGCGAACACAGTGCCAGTACCTCAGGGTACGCGCGGAATGCCCAGCTGCCTCGCTGAAACTGAAGCACCTAGCAGTGCTAACCACCTTCGCAACAAGGTGGCAAACAAAACATCACGGCGTGCTTCGCTCCCCGACTCCTCAAGATTTGAGTTCGCTCTTCGCAGCGGAGCTAAGGGATCATCCCTGGGTGCTGATAGCGGTGCTTATGCAGCTTCAGCGCCTAAGGGTGCTATCAAAGTTCTGAGCCGCGAAGTTAGAACTAAAGCACTATCTAGTGCCAATCACCTCTGCGGTGATGAGAAGAACGAGGCATCGTCCCGTGCTTCGCTTCCAAAGCCTGCGGATGCCAAGTCCGCCCTTCACAAGGTTATGAGCAAGAAGGTGGTGTCAAAATTATTTGAACAGATCAATGTGCGATCTACCCGAGTCTCTGCGCTGTGTTGCTTTAGCTCGGCTAAATCCAACTTGTGAGAGTTCTTAACGAACAAACGAAAGTCGGAATTACTCCAGACTTCTCCCTCTTGTTGTGAACAAGTGGGATGTTAGTTGGTGACGGTTCATTTAGTCCATTGCCGACTAGGACCAGTCCCCGCCACTCTTCCAAACTGACAGTCAGTTTTTAATTGACTATCAGTACGATCTCCTGTAAAGCATCACAAAAGGAGCATGTCACGAAATCTACCGGATCTACCCTCTACATCCGTCAACATGATCAGAAGGGGACGTGAATCGCATAGAGGCAGGCGAGTGCCACGTGATGCTAGCACCACTTCCTTCAGTTCTCTAGACCCGGACTACAGCCCTAGCTTAGGCCAAGTCTTGGTGGAAGAAGAAGGTGTGTTCCGAAGCACCAGATCTAGGGTTGCAATACCCTATAGTTATGAGCACCCATCCTTCTCAACTGGAGTAACATCATCAGAACCAATGAGAAGATTATTCCAATGGTCTGATGGGGAGGAGGAAGATAGTGGGTATGCCTCTTCGGCGACAATCAGCTCGATACGAACGGATAAAGCGTCCATGCATATGGCTGATAACGATAACGATGATCTCCGTCGACGGTTGGAAGCTCATGAGCAAACCTCCAAAGCTCAACAAGAAGCCTTAGATAACATTCACCAGATGCTCGCTCAACTCCTCACTAACCGAAATAACAACGATACCCTGAGTAATCATAATGAGGAGGAACATAATGATGAAGAGTAACCTAAGATAGAGAAATCAAAGGAAAGTTCTTCTATGGACGCTGAAGTTCTTAAGGCATCCAAGCTCAGATTGCATCCGTAACCCAAAGGGATGAACTGAAGAAAGTAGGGGTAACCCGTCCTTACCCCTTGGAATGGGACTCAGTCCCATATCCTCCAAAGCTTAAGCCACCAACGCTGCACTCATATGATGGCAAAAGCTCACCAAATCAACACATTTACTACTCCCGATCGCAGACCGGTAATGTAGTAGGTAACGATGCTATTATGGCCAGACTATTCATTGTCACCCTGAAGGGGGTAGCATTTGACTAGTTCCGAAGCCTTCCTCCAGGCTCTATCAACTCCTGGATTGACTTAGAGACTTGATTTCTTTCTCATTTTTACGAGGATAACACCGAGATAACTATAGATAAACTCCTCTCCACTGTACAGAGGAAAGGAGAATTTGTCCGTGATTACATTGAGCGATTCAGAAATCTATCGCTGATGTGCCCAGCAGGGATGCCATTACCCATGCTCTTGCAGACATGTAGGCATAACTTCCTGGACCAAGTGGAGATTCGTATGGAATCAATCAAAGTCCATAACTGGAAGGAGCTAGTCGAACAAGCTAAGTAGCCGAAAAGTCGGCTAAAAAGTTTGAACCGTCTACCCCTAAAGGCAAGTGGGGTATGAATAATAAGGAGCGCGACGACATGGCATAGTCTTCCCAAGCCAAAGGGAAAGAGACTATGTCCGTCGAACTGTCAGGGGATGTTCATCCAAAGACAAAGAAGAGTGGCGCCAATAATCAGGAGTTTAAGTTTTCTCCAAAATAATACTCCTTCAAAGACGAACATGTGGTTATAATATTCCATCTATTCCACAAAGGGAATAAATTAAAACTGCCTGAGGCTCGAAGGCCTAATGAAGTGGGACGCACAAACGATCCTAACTATTACCTTTTCCATAGGATGGTCCATCATCCTACTAACAAATGCTTTGTCCTCAAGGATAAAGTTCAGGCTTTAGTCGATGCCAGAGTTCTGACTCTGAAATCAGAACAAAAGAAAGTCACTGCGAACACGGTGACCCTCGAGTTTGACAAGACCCCAAAAGTCACAGTTCATGATGGGTCTTTCCCAATCCCTAAAGCACGACTGGAAGTAAGAGATCTTTCAGCTAAAAATCAGGTGACTAAGGGTCTTGTTCCCTTGACATTAGAAACAAGGAAAATCATGTGGATACACCCAGACCTTGCCCAAGACGAACAATGGGATTCAAAGAAATCCAAGTCAAAGCGCAAATCTTGCAATGTTATCTCCATCTTGCCAGAGTACGGCAATGTGACATCAGCTTCTCTTAGCGATTCTTAGGGGGAAAAGTACGCCTGCGCAGCGCAAGCTGGTGTACCTTAGCCGACAGGTGCTCGATCAGGTAAATCATACTTAAAATAGTATGAGAGAATTACTGATGAGACACAGCAGCAAACGACGTCAGTACAAGTACCCATGCCAGCTCTGGTCCCGACAACGGGAAAAGAGAAACAGAAAGAAGTCCGGTTTGACCATATCCTGAAGAAGCCTTCAGGCCTGGGACTTAATATACCTTTTCGCTTTGACATATTGGCCCAGCTGGCTAATATCTCCACTCGTATCACCATACACGAGCTGCTTCGCCTCTCGAAAGAGACAAGAGAATCACTTAGGGATACACTGGCTAACTCAGAATCATTTCTAACACATATGCCAGAGATCCTTAAGGATGACACTCAGCCCCGTTGCTTTGAATGTCATCATGTACAGTCAAAAGTACCTGCTATTACTTTTACAGCTGAGGACATGCTCCTTAAGGACAATAAACATGATCGACCTTTATACTATACCGGATACATTGACTCGACATGCATTGAAAGGGTACAGGTTGACCTAGGGCCTGCACTCAGCACCATCCCCAAAAGGCTCCTCTACTTCTTTGGCATACCACTGTACCGATTGTCTGCAACCACTACGACGATATACGGTTTTAATGCAGAGAGTAGTCACCCTCTTGGAAAGATTCGACTCCGTTACCGAATCAGGGACCTGAAATCAGAAGTGACGTGTTACGACATTGATGCTAACACGTTATACAACTTGTTTCTAGGACGACCTTGGATCCACGCTAACTGGATTGTTCCCTCTACTTTGCACCAGTGCTTCAAATATGTTAAAGATGATGCAACGGTACGAACGGTGTTTGCTGACAAACAACCATTCAAGGGGGGTGGAAAACTACTTTACTGATGCTCTCCTATATAAGAAAATCAGTGAAACAGAGCCATTGCCTGACAACGATGACAACGGCAATGAGGCAGATTTAGAGTCTGAAGGAGACACGCCAGCTACTTTGGTCGATGAACCAATTGTAGCATGTTTTAATAATCCTCAATGTAACAATCCTTCTGAGGATGATGATGAATGGGTGATTAATGATAATGTTTCCTTTAATTTGTTGGCCCAAAGGCCCATCACTCTAGTTTTGATGATGATCAACTCATGTAGTTATGTTTACTAATGATCTTGTGTTTTAATTAGTGACAGATTTATGATCAAGATCTTAGTAGGTGTGGAGCTTCAACAAAGGATTTAAAGTCAAGTTTTGGAGCTAGCACCAGTTGATTCACGAGCCTATGCATCAAGACCACATCAAGAGTTGAGCTCGTTGGATCGTGTGTGGACCAAGTCAAGAAGATGAGAAGACTTCAAGGGAAGACTTCAAGATCAAGACTTGTGTCTAGGTATAAGATTTTGTTTTTGTTTTAGTTAAAAATGTAAAGGATAGATAGTTGGTGGATTGCTCAAGTATTATATACACACACACTCTTGATAGAATTGTTTTCATAAAAGAAATTTTGTTTTAGAAAAGATTTTTCATTTTTGAAAAATACAAGTTTGGCTTTTGGTGTTTCTCATATACTTATCTTTTAACCAAAACTATATTTAGAGCTTAATGACAAAAACATAGATATTTCATTATGATTGTGTAGTGGATCATATCCATACACACTATACTTTAAAAGTATATCTTGTTTTTATATTTGATGAAGATTTGAAAAAACATGTTTTTGGAAAAATATTGTTTTAGAAAAATACAGTTTTTATCATGAGCCAAATATTTCAAGTTACAAAAATAGTCCAATCTTTTATAACATGCCTTGATTTTGTGCAAGCATGTTTGTATATCAAAGTATATTGGTTAAACTATTTTTGTAGATTTTTATGTATTTTATGGGATTTTATTTGAGCCAAAAAGACTAACTTTTTAAATCCCAGAAAACTGTTTTCAGGCTTCAGCTAGTCGACTTGCTTACTGTTATAGTCGACTAATCCTGGAGTCGGCCGACCGGACCGGTCGACCGACGTGCACAAACGTGCACGCCTATGTGTACTGGAGGACGGCGGACCGTGCCGGTCGACCGCTCCAGAGAGCAGTGCTCTCTGGAAAGTTCGGCCGACCGCACGGGTCGACCGACAGAGAGTTGGACTCTCAGCTCCAGTGGGTCGGTCGACCCAGGCGGTCGACCGTGGCTCCAACGGTCAGAAATCCGACCGTTGGCGGTCGACCGCACCGGTCGACCGGCAGCTATGACAGACCCCAACGGCTAGTTTTCTGGCAGCCTATAAATTGGGGGTCTTGTCATTGTTTTGAGCTAAGATTTTCAAGTGGGTTTTCACCAGTTTTTCCTGAACTATTTAGAGGTTTTCCTCCACTTGATTTAGAGCAAATATTTCCAATCAAAAGGAGAGATTTATTAAGAGTGTTTAAAAGAGATTCTTTGAGTTTTCCTCCACCACTCTCATCCTTGTTTTTCTCACACCACACTTGAGCTATCCATTGATTATTCATCCTATAGGTGTGTTGTAGTGAGAGCCTTTAGGTGATCAAAGTGTTGTGATCACCAAAGATCTTTTCTTTGTTCTTTGAGGAGACGGGCAAGTGTGCTCGTGATTGTTTGGGTCCTAGTGAGGACTCGGTTGTTTCAGGTTCGGGTGCGAACTCATTGTTTGAGGTGCGGCCTCGGCGAGCCGGTGGGCTTGCGGTGTGTACGGGACTAGGGAGTCCGAGGGCTTGTAGGTGTTGCGGCACCGAGGAGAGATCCATTGGGATCTTGCATAGTGGAAATCCTTCGTGTGTCGAAAGCGGGGATGTAGAGCAAGTGTGCTCGAACCTCGAAACAACCCCTTTGTGTTTGCGATTGCTCTCTCTCTCTCTCTCTCTCTCTTTGTCTCTTGTTTATATCTTGCATTCAATTATTGTCTATCTTTATATGCTTGATATATTCCTTGTGCTTAATTGATATACTTGCGTGGGATTGTTTGCTAACACTTGTATTCAACCAAGAGAGCCAACGCGGCACCTCAACCCATTCAAGGGGAATCTAGAGGAGTTTGTCCAGAGCCCTTCACGGGGAATTCGGCAACACTCTTGTGTTATACATAGTGTTTAGTGTAAAAGTTTTTATTTGGTCATAATTGCTTTTAGCTTCCGCATTATTTGCATCATTCATCATTAAGTGACCATTAGATTAGCCTTCACCTATTCACCCCCCCTAGGTGAACCTTCAATTGGTATCAGAGCTAGGTACTCTGATTTGGTCTAACAACCTAGAGTAAAAGATCCTCATTTTTAGGCTAAACACAATATTTTTGTACACACACCATGGACTTCATGTCACCACCCATGTTTGACATTGTTAACATTCATATATGGAAGGTGAAGATGTCCTTGTACCTCAAAGCCCTAGGCATTCATGTTTATCTTGCCACAACTAATGATGCATATTGTTTAAATGGTAAGAATATTGAGGCTAATACAAAAGCCCTACATGCTTTAAGATCTACCCTAAATGATGTTTATTTATCTAGGGTTGCTAATCTTAATTTGGCTTTTGTAGTTTGGAATACCTTGATCTCCCTTGGCGAGAATGAACAATATTATGCGGGGAGCGATTCGGATGTTGGAAGCGACACCTCCAACAAGTGCTATATGGTCCAAGGGGATAACCCCCTTGAGGTAACTACCGAATCCGAGGATGAGGATGTAGACATGTCATATGATGAACTTACTACTTTTTGTCATTTATTGCTTGAGAAATATGACATGATTAAGAAAGATAATAAAAATTTGAAAAAGAAACTTGATTGCATGCATGTAGAACATGATACATTTAGAAGTAACATTGCATGCTTAGAAAAAGAAAATGAGTTTTTGAAAAATGAAAATGTTTCCCTCATGTCTAAGTTAAATGATTTTGTGAAGGAAACACTATTTTGAAAGATAAAATCTTTTGGTGGAAACTCAAAAGGAAATTGTTTTGCAAGAAAACAACTCTTTGAAAAAGAAAATTTTTGAAAAAGAAAAGGAAAAAGATGTTGTTTCTAAAAAGAAGAATAATGATCATATATCTCACATGTCTTTACATGCCACCATTGATGATAGTGAGATTAAAATTTGAAAAATAAAATTAATAGTTTGAGCTCTACTTTGAGCTCGTGTGCATTCAACCACACTAGATTGGAGTCTATGTTTTCAAAGAAACAAGCTCCACATTCTCATGCAAATCATCATGCATATGCTTATGTTGCACACCACGATCATGCACATACACATAAGCATACTAAGGTATACGTATGTACACATTGTGGCCGCAAAGGCCATTTAGCAAAATTTTGTTATGACAAGTTGCATCATTTTAATTTTGCTAATAAAAATGTTTGGGTGCCTTACAACAAGACTAACCCCCAAGGACCCAAGAAAATATGGGTACCAAAACCCCCACCATTTGCTTTTGATGTAGGTGAGGGATCTCTCAAGACGTGAGAGATTTGGTGCCTTGGTAGTGGATGCAATGGACTTGATGGACATACACTTGAATGCATCGCTATCAAGGAAGTTTTGGTGGGACAACCACCATGATTGGAGCTTTGGAGTTGGTAACAATCTCTAAACTCCCTTTTTATTCATGTTCATGCTTGTTCATTCATATTATTTTGAGCATGTTCATGTTTTATGTATTTTTGTGCTTCATGTGGTAAAAACATGCTTAGATGTAGTTTTTATCAAAACTTGTATTATACATGTACAAATAGTGAGTTACACGTGACTTACATATGTTTGCACTTCATGCTCATTTGTACCCACTATAGGCACATGTATAGACTAGTTTTGATGATTCTCATTTATACATGCTTTGCCAATTTTTATGCTTTACTTCATGTATATGTATTTTTATTCAAATCTAATAAATATACATGTATACCCGTGAGTCTCTTACTTTCATGCAAATACATTTGATAGACTCTTTTATGTTTGGGATATGTATGTGTATTGTTAGAATTGGATAAATCATACATATACCTAGAAGTGTGCTTTGTTTTAATAAAAAAATAATTTCTCATGTTTTTGTTTTGTTAAAATGCGACTTATGATCTTTTTGAGCTTCAATGTCCATTTTCATGAAAATGCCATTTACATAACCTTTGAACACTCATCTTTTACTTTTCAAGATAATTTTGAGATTTATGGACTATGAGTGCTTGAACTTTTAAGTACTTAGCATGCTTCATGAAGTACATATGCTTTGATTTCATGTTTTTAAAGGATCTTTAACTAGTTTTTCAAAATTATTTTAACTAGTTAATTATTCTTCATTTGGTAGTGATTTTCAATACTATACTATTTTCAAATCAATTTTTGAAAACCCCTACCATTTACGGGAGGTTGGATGGGAGTCCATGCCTTGTATGTTTATATTAAAAATCATTTTAAACTTGTGAATGAGATGGGAGGTAGTTATATGAGTTATACCATGCTTTTATTGTTATGTCAATTGGTATCATTGAACTCTTTCAATTGGTATCAATCTTGATTCTTTTGTATACTCATATGTGTTTGTGTATGTATACTTTCAATTTGGTATCTTAAAATTTGTTTATTTTACAAAAGCTCTGATACCTTTAAAATTTTGTTTAAGAAAAATTAAAAAAAAAATGTTTTGATATGTATTTCCTATATGCAAGGAGAGCTTAACATCTCTTCTACATATAGATTCATGTTGAGTATATTATAAATTGAGGAGCTTGACAACTCTTCTTTATATGATATATGTGTGTAGGGGGAGCTTCACATCTCCTCTTATGCATTACATAATATGTGTTATGTGAGTTAGGGCTTGTCATCCATTCTTCATATAATGCATATGTGTAGGGAAGCTAACTTAGCGTCTTCCTCTTCATGAATGTATATCGCATATAAATCTTTATTGATTGATTTGTATTACCCCTTCTTGATCTCTTTGTTTATGACAAAAAGGGGGAGAAAAATTTGTTGATTGTGTTTTTACCCCTTTGTTGATGATTGACAAAAAGGGGGAGAAAGATTTTGAGTTTATATGCATGGTTGAGTAAGATTTATGTTTATGCATATAATTTTTGTATTGCAAATAGGAGAAAAAGATTTTGATTTATGCTTGTTGCATGTTTTATCTCCATACTTGCATACATATTCATGTGCCTCATTGCCATATCTATTATTCATTTGTCTATGCATGAGTTAAGGGGGAGCTTCCTTGAAGCTTTACTTTAATCCATGCATATATAACTCCATGAGTTTTGTCATCATCAAAAAGGGGTAGATTGTTGGCCCAAAGGCCCATCACTCTAGTT
Organism: Agave tequilana; assembly: GCA_038442645.1. Taxonomy (NCBI): domain Eukaryota; kingdom Viridiplantae; phylum Streptophyta; class Magnoliopsida; order Asparagales; family Asparagaceae; genus Agave; species Agave tequilana. Next base: position 97,903 of record JAVJIF010018671.1, on the reverse strand, counting down.
TTGATGATGATCAACTCATGTAGTTATGTTTACTAATGATCTTGTGTTTAATTAGTGACAGATTTATGATAGGGATCTTAGTAGGCGTGGAGCTTCAATAAAAGATTTAAAGTCAAGTTTTGGAGCTAGCACCAGTTGATTCACGAGCCTATGCATCAAGACCACATCAAGAGTTGAGCTCGTTGGATCGTGTGTGGACCAAATCAAGAAGATGAGAAGACTTCAAGGGAAGACTTCAAGATCAAGACTTGTGTCTAGGTATAAGATTTTATTTTTGTTTTAGTTAAAAATGTAAAGGATAGATAGTTGGTGGATTGCTCAAGTATTATATCACACACACACTCTTGATAGAATTGTTTTCATAAAAGAATTTTTGTTTTAGAAAAGATTTTTCATTTTTGAAAAATACAAGTTTGGCTTTTGGTGTTTCTCATATACTTATCTTTTAACCAAAACCATATTTAGAGCTTAATGACAAAAACATAGATATTTCATTATGATTGTGTAGTGGATCATATCCATACACACTATGCTTTAAAAGTATATCTTGTTTTTATATTTGATGAAGATTTGGAAAAACATGTTTTTGGAAAAATATTGTTTTAAAAAAATACAGTTTTTATCATGAGCCAAATATTTTCAAGTTACAAAAATAGTCCAATCTTTTATAACATGCCTTGATTTTGTGCAAGCATGTTTGTATATCAAAGTATATTGGTTAAACTATTTTTGTAGATTTTTATGTATTTTATGGGATTTTATTTGAGCCAAAAAGACTAACTTTTTAAATCCCAGAAAACTGTTTTCAGGCTTCAGCTAGTCGACTTGCTTACTGTTATAGTCGACTAATCCTGGAGTCGGCCGACCGGACCGGTCGACCGACGTGCACAAACGTGCACGCCTATGTGTACTGGAGGACGGCCGACCGTGCCGGTCGACCGCTCAGAGAGCAGTGCTCTCTGGAAAGTTCGGCCGACCGCACGGGTCGACCGACAGAGAGTTGGACTCTCAGCTCCAGTGGGTCGGTCGACCCAGGCGGTCGACCGTGGCTCCAACGGTCAGAAATCCGACCGTTGGCGGTCGACCGCACCGGTCGACCGGCAGCTCTGACAGACCCCAACGGCTAATTTTCTGGCAGCCTATAAATTGGGGGTCTTGTCATTGTTTTGAGCTAAGATTTTCAAGTGGGTTTTCACCAGTTTTTTCTGAACTATTTAGAGGTTTTCCTCCACTTGATTTAGAGCAAATATTTCCAATCAAAAGGAGAGATTTATTAAGAGTGTTTAAAAGAGATTCTTTGAGTTTTCCTCCACCACTCTCATCCTTGTTTTTCTCACACCACACTTGAGCTATCCATTGATTATTCATCCTATAGGTGTGTTGTAGTGAGAGCCTTTAGGTGATCAAAGTGTTGTGATCACCAAAGATCTTTTCTTTGTTCTTTGAGGAGACGGGCAAGTGTGCTCGTGATTGTTTGGGTCCTATTGAGGACTCGGTTGTTTCAGGTTTGGGTGCGAACTCATTGTTTGAGGTGCGGCCTCGGCGAGCGGTGGGCTTGCGGTGTGTACGGGACTAGGGAGTCCGAGGGCTTGTAGGTGTTGCGGCACCGAGGAGAGATCCATTGGGATCTTGCATAGTGGAAATCCTTCGTGTGTCGAAGGCGGGGATGTAGAGCAAGTGTGCTCGAACCTCGAAACAAATCCTTTGTGTTTGCGATTGCTCTCTCTCTCTGTCTCTTGTTTATATCTTGCATTCAATTATTGTCTATCTTTATATGCTTGATATATTCCTTGTGCTTAATTGATATACTTGCGTGGGATTGTTTGCTAACACTTGTATTCAACCAAGAGAGCCAACGCGGCACCTCAACCCATTCAAGGGGAATCTAGAGGAGTTTGTCCAGAGCCCTTCACGGGGAATTCGACAACACTCTTGTGTTATACATAGTGTTTAGTGTAAAAGTTTTTATTTGGTCATAATTGCTTTTAGCTTCCGCATTATTTGCATCATTCATCATTAAGTGACCATTAGATTAGCCTTCACCTATTCACCCCCCTCTAGGTGAACCTTCATAATTATCCTGCGAGTGTCGAGCTGTTTGAATCTGTCGCCAATAGCGCTCTACACATGCCCTTGCATAAATCAAGCATGTCAAGTACATCCATGGAATGTATGGAAGGATCCGTCTTCGTGATTCCTCCATCCAAAGGAGTCAATCACCAATAATATTCGGCAGAGCCCAACTGCGAAGGTCTACGATCATAGACTCGAGTTCAGATTCGGAGACCCCACAATTTTTTCATTATGCGCGATCAGCACAACATATGATGAGAAAAATGGGATACAGCCTGCAACGTGAAAATGGCCTGACTTTCAGACAAGGAAGACGTGATTTTCTGCATAATTTTGTGCCAAAAGGGAAACCAGCAAATTACTATGATAAAGCACGCAGGGGGTTGGGATACGTTACACCTCCATCATCTACATCGATTCGATCCAAAGATAACAAACCGATCCCGTCATGTTCTGCCTTTTCCTCTGAATGGGAGTCGGATGTCAGTGTGGGAACGATGTTCGAGAATCTCATCGTTAATATGACTTCAAGTAGCCGATTGGAGCCTGCGGAAGCCACTGATGTTGAACCATGGGCTCAACAACTGGATTTCTAATGGGAAAAGCGATTCGAATAACGCGAACCACCTACTGAAGACATGGTGATCCAGGTCAACTTGGGTAGTCAAGATCACTCTAAACCCATCTTTATAAGTGAGAGCCTATCACTTACGGAGAAAGAAGAATTGATAGTACTTGTGAGGGAGTATATCGATGTCTTCGCATGGAACTACGAAGATATGCCCGGACTTGATCCACAAGTAGCCATGCATCGTCTGAATATCAAGCCTGACACCAAGCCAATCAAACAATAACGACGATTTCGCCCAAACATTATGGAAGCTATTGAGGCCGAAGTTCATAAACTCATCGCGTGTGGTTTTATACGGGACAAACAGCATCCAGACTGTGTTGCTAACATTGTTCCTGTTCTTAAGAAGAATGGAAAAAATTCGGATCTGTATTGACTACCGCGATCTCAATACAGCCTGTCCTAAAGATGAATTCCCATTGCCCATCACCGATGTCATGATTGATAATGCCTGTGGATTCGATAGAATGTCCTTCATGGATGGCTTTTCAGGGTATAATCAAATTAAGATGTATCTAGAAGATGAGAAACATACTTAATTCTGGGCACTGTTGGGGGTATACTGCTATACCGTGATGCCCTTTGGATTAAACAACGCGGGGGCAACTTATCAGCGTGCAATGAGTATAATTTTTCGCGACCGCCTCTAAAAGACGGTAGAATGTTATTTCGATGACATTGCTATCAAAAGTCGCGATAAGAATGACCATCTTCGTGACTTAAGAACAATGTTCGACATAATGCGGGCTCATCGACTGAAGATGAATCCAACAAAATCCTTCTTGGGGGTTTTGAGTGGCAAGTTCCTGGGATTCATTGTTACATCAAAGGGAATTCATCTTGACTCAGACAAAATCAAAGCCATTCGGAGCATGCATCCATCTAAGAATTTCAAAGAACTTAGGGGCCTACAAGGTAGACTGGCTTATATCAGAAGGTTCATTGTAAATCTCTCAGGCCGCTGTCAACTGTTCACCCGACTCATGAAAAAGGGTGTCTCTTTTGTATAGGATCAAGCCTGTCAAGAAGCTTACGAGGATATCAAAAGATACCGCACTAAACCTCCAGTCTTAGTGGCTCCCACATCAGGAAAACCATTCTTTCTTTATGTGAAAGCTATGGACCATTCTCTCGGTGCTCTGCTTGCTCAAAAGGACGATGATGGTCACGAACATGCTATTTATTATCTGAGCAGGACTTTGATAGGGGCAGAATCTCGCTATAACCCTATTGAGAAGGAATGCTTAGCTCTTGTCTTTGCTATTCAGAAGACACGACATTATTTTGTCGGCCAAACCATACATGTCATTTTTAGAGTAAATCCTTTGTGCCTTCTCATGACGAAACCAGGATCACTAAATTCTAGATTAGCTAAGTGGGCCCTCCTTCTGTCTCAGTACGACATGCTTTTTGTCCCTCAGAAGGCAGTTAAAGGCCAGGCGCTTGTAGACTTCCTAACTGCTTATCCGGTTCCGAAAAGCTCAAAATTTCATAAAGATATTCCAGATGAGGTTTTTGAATCTAATATAACTTCAGAGGATGAAGTATGGCAAATATTCTTTGATGGAGCATCACGAATAGGCCCTAAAGGCAAGATCATTACTGGTGTGGGGGTTGTAATTATCTCACCATAAAATCATGTCCTTCCTAGGGCATTTTCATTGACGGAACCATGTTCCAACAATGTGGCAGAATATAATGCTCTACTCATTGGCCTTCAGCTTGCCCATGAAATAGGGGTACGTTACCTCAAAGCCTATGGTGATTCAAAACTGATCATTAATCATATTAAAGGAGAATATGAGGTCCGTCACGGAGAACTGGTACCTTATTATCATGCAGTCATCAAAATGGCTAACTTATTCGATGGCTTTTACATCGGCAAGTGTCTCTATCCCATAATACTAAGGCCGACGCTCTAGCTGCACTAGCAGCCACATTAGTCTTACTGATTGATACAACATATCATCTTACAGTGGTTACTCGACACCTTGTTTGTCCTAAACATGTGTTGAAAACCAAAGAGGTCTATAGCATCTCGACGGATTTTGAACCGAGAGATTGGCGATTTTCCCTCATTGACTCTGCTTTGCATGATATATTGCCGGATGACCCTAAAGAAGCCGCATCTATCAGACGAAGGTCTCTCTATTTTTACTATGATCCAATAGTAAAGACACTCTACCGTCGCTCATATGACGGTATCCTCTTCCGTTGCCTTTCTAATTCAGAGGCACAAGAAGTGCTTAAAGAAGCGCACGATGGCATATGCGGAGCTCATCAGCCAGGCTCAAAACTCAAGGACCGATTGCACAGGCTTGGATATTATTGGCCAACCATGATAGCCGATGTCATCCAATATGCACAAGGTGTAAAGCCTGCTAAATCCATGCGGACTTCATACATCAGCCTCCAGACTTGCTCCATCTAACCGTTACTTCGTGGCCATTTGAAGCATAGGGAATCGATGTCATAGGGCCGATCAGCCCCTCTTCAACAAAAGGTCACCGATTTATCTTAACAATAACCGATTACTTTTCAAAGTGAGCAGAGGCTATACCACTTGTGGAAGTTAAAACTTCTAACATGATTAATTTTATCAAACACCATGTCATCTATTGATTTGGTGTCCCTAGGCGGATCATCCATGATAACGGTCCCCAATTCGTGAGCCAGGTATTCTATCAGTTCTATGATAAGTACCGGATTCAGAATGTGACATCAACTGCTTATAACCCTGCTGCTAATGACTTGGCGAAAGCATTCAACAAGATAATTATCAAGCTACTCAAAAAATTTATTTCATCAAATAAGAGAGACTGGAATGAGAAGCTTGGTGAATGTCTTTGGGCCTACCGAACCACAGTTCGGACCCCGACAGGCAATACACCTTTTTCCCTGGTATACGGGTGTGAAGCAATCATGCCATTAGAAATTCAGATGCCGTCATTATGAGTCGCTTTAATGACCAGAATGATAAAGGAGGACAATGATCGGTTACGTCTTTAAGAGCTCGAAGCCCTGGACGAGAAGCTATTACAAGCTCAACAACATATTGAGTTGTATCAAGCGTGAATCTCGAAGGCCTTCAATAAGAAGGTTAAGCAAAGGGTTTTCCAGAAAGGAAATTTGGTTTTAGCTGTCAAACGACTGATGATCATGAAAACCAAAGGCAAATTTCAGTCCAAGTGGGAAGGACCGTTTGTGATAGAAACAGTCTATTCAAAGGGAGCATATCGCCTTATGACTTCAGACGGTGACGTACTCATGTTGCCATCAACGGTAGGTTCTTAAAGAAGTATTACCCTTGATAGGATTCTTCTCACGATCAAGTTAACATTACACTTCTGATCAAGACCTTCAGATTTGAGATATTTAGAAAGAACGCTCCTCTCTTTCTCTAACGGGATGACACTGCCATAAACCAGTGTCGAGCTGATTGAACACCGGCTGCATTAAAGAAGAATTAAGGTTATGAACTTCGGTTTTAGCCTTATCACTCTCCTCCAATTTATGGTCGACTAGTCTCGAACCGATAAGCATGTACCTATCTCCAACTTAGAAGAATAGGTTATATTTTGAAGTAGAGCATGTCTAAACAACAGTTGCAGGCAGATGATTTATTTAACCTAACATTTCTATGAATAACGGTGGCATACCTCCCTGCTTCTGTTCGATCGATCGAGGCTCGACCCAACGACAAAAGAAGGTTCGCGATGCATTCTCTTGCAGAACCTTTCTACTGTTTTCACGTTTATACTAAGGACATGGTGACCGATCGAATGACAAACACGAATGGGTTTATCTGATGACTTATCAAGCCAAACTCATTGAAAAAGGTTCGTGACGCATTCTCTTGCAGAACCTTTCCACTGTTACCGATCAAATCAATGATCAAAGGAGTTTAGCTAAAAATATTGTCAAGCCGAATTCATTAAAGAAGGTTCGTGACACATCCGTCTACAGAATCTTTCCAATATGAAAATAAGATAAGGATTGGCAGAGAGTCTACAACGGACGATAATCTTCAAATCGAGATCTCGCGAAATTCGTGTCCATTCCTTTAGTCGACAACTCACTTACAGAGTGAAAGCCCAGGCGAAGCATCACGTTACTCAAGGTAGAAAAATGATCCTATGCCTCTAACGACTAAGGATAGAAGAAAATGTTGGCCTTTAAGACCAACATAAGTTCTTAACAACTCATCATGCTGAGAGGAATAGCATGGCTAACCCAACTTAAACGGTAGTTGGTAAAGGTATATCAAATCCGTTGACAGCTGAGGATTTGCTAAAAATCTTAAGGGACCTGTTCCCGTTTGATTCCTCTCCAAAGTCACTTACCAATTCCTGTTCATGAATGGTAGGACCACATAAGAAGGTACTCATTTCCCTGGTGAAATGACGAGTCAAACCTATCATGTTAACATTAAACCTCTGATAGTAAAATTCTAATTTACTCCCTGGCGGATAAAATCAACATCCCCAGCAAATAAACTCTGCTTATCGTTCTCCTCAATAAGAATGACAAGGTTCACTCAAAATTACTGTTATGTTCAAACACCTCTAACAGTAACAAAATGCTGGTCATGTTAATATTATACCTCTGACAGGCTGTTTCACAAAATCCCCACGGAGTTCTCTGATATATAATCTTTCATGAGAATCATATTTCTTAGCTCCCCAGCGAGTCTCTAATAAACTCCCCTCAAGTCTATTATTTCCCGCTCAGTCTCCAATGGACTTTCTTGGTTGTTATGTTAACAATATACCTCTGACAATTTCTTCCAAAAATATTCGAAGGAGATATCAATTTTCTATGAAATTTATGATCAAACCTTATCCCCCCGAGGGGATTATTTCTTTTACCGTCATGTCCAGTTTGTCACCTCTGAACGATAAAAATCCTCAGTTTGGTGGTTTCTCAATCGGTTATGTCCATTATTACCTCTGAACCGACAGATAACCAAGTCTCATCTTTTAGTCCAGTAGGGATTATTCCTTTGACATTATGTCCAGTTCGCCACCTCTGAACGGCAGGGTTCTGAGTCTAGCAACTCCAATTGGTTATGTCCATATTACCTCTGAACCGACGGGTACCTAGATCTCTCTTTCTTATGATACTTCAACTATCATGTCCAGTTCATCACCTCTGAACAGATAAGTCCATAACTTTGTCCTCCTTCCCTCTATCAGGTCAGGAGCTCTTACTGTCATGTTAACATTAAACTTCTGAACAGCAGATTACGAATCTGAGGTCCCTTAGTTGGTTATGTCCAGTCAACCACCTCTGAACCAACAGGACCCTAAATCCAATCTATCTTTGCAGTCCCTTGTGGACTAGCTGACATCCAGGTTATCACCTCTGAATAGACGGGTCCCTAAAATCGGGTTCATCTCCATTTTGTCATCATGTCCCGGTCATCACCTCTGAATGGCAAAATTTCTTATGTCTAGCTTGTCACTTTTAATTGGCAAATCCTAAGCTTCATTTGTCTTAGTTCAAGCAGGAACTATCACAGGTTGTGGTGTCTAATTCATCATAACTTATCTATAAATCTGATAATCTTTAATCTGTTATGTTAATATTTACCTCTGAACAGTAAAGATCGTCAAGCTCGTTCTTTTCCATCCTCATCTCAACATGATTTGAGTCCAGCAATTTAGTAACTAATCCTATTAGTTTATCTGACTAGGTTAGTTATATGATCATTTCCTTTCTTGTTTAAGAATTGCAAACTCAGAAGATAAAACAAGTTGAAATACAACAGAGGAGTCAAATAAAATTATTTTTTATTGATTCAAAAAGGAGGATACATGGGTTACAAGCTACGAGGGTGCTTCGTAAGACTTGATCCGTTCTTCAAGGATGGCTAGCTTATTCTTCCTCTCCTCAGCAGCTCTGATGAATGCCTGCGATCTCAACTCGGCCTCATTAAAGTTCGCTGTCTGAGACAGACGAGCCTCAATTTCAGCCAAAGTTATCCTCTGTGCTAGCTCATGTTGTATGATTTCATCATTTTGGGCCTTGAGTTACTCTAACCGAGCGATCTCCTCAAGACGCACCGGTTCAGCCTTGGACAGAAGAAGATTAGCTCTCTTGATCATCTCCTTGGCCTTCTCAATCTAACCCTCAGCGTCGAGAAGAGCACTATTAGAAGTGTCTATAGCATCTCCATTTCTACCTTCCTTGTCTCCAAGGATTTTAAATCTGAAGATATTGCCTTATCTGCTTCCTGTGCTGCAAGATGAGCTTCACCATCTGAGCAGCAAGGCATTCAAGCTATTCATTAACTGAGGACCCCAAATCTGAATTGCTGAGACGGCGCCATTCGTTTACATCCCTCTCAAGCCTCGCCACCAGAAGCTCCAATGCAGCAGCCTGGTCATCCCCTCCAAAGTCTCGAATGCTTTCAATATTTTGAGAGAGGACTACCTTTGAAGCAGAAAATGAGGTAGTCGAGCCTTTCAAGATCAAAACAACAGATCGCTTTAAGCTCTTATAGAAGCTGTCAACTATCTCAGGCACAAATTCTTTCTCGGCTTCAGCTACTCCCGGTGAACGAGTAGTACCCGAAAATAAAGCTTCTACTGGCTTCACTGACATAACCGTAGAGGAGATGGCAGAAGCACTGGCTGGAGAAAGACGAGGGATCACTGGGGATCTTAGAGGAGTCCTCATCGAAACTAGTATACTAGCCACAATGGAAGTAGGGCTAGTAACTATTTTAGGAAGAACTGGCTCAACAACCAGTGTCGAAGATGTAGGGTTGGTAATTACCTTCAGCCCCATGGTTGTCAGGATAGGCAGCGTCAAAGAAACCACTGGCATCTTACCTACCAATGCAGTTGGGAGCGAGATGGGTTCTGCAACCACCGTTTCCTCAGCCTCTTTAGTTCCACTAACAGGCTCAGGCTGATAGGAGGCCAGGTCGTGATAAAAGGCGTCCAACTCGGCAACGTCCGTTGCCGTTGAAGTACTTGCTTCACCCCTGATTCCCTCAGGAAAATTAGCTGGCTCCCTTGAAGTTGATACACCCAAAGGCCGAACACCTGTGGCAAAATCTTATTGAGCAAGGCATAATGAATATCAGGAGAGAATCGCTCACAAAAAATCAAAGTATTACCAAGAAGCGATACCGCCTTAGCTGCCTCAGCCGCAGTCTCTCTCCGAACTTCCTCGGTGGCAGCATCAATCCCGTCAGTCTCCATAGGAAAGTTTTTGGCAAATGCAGGAGGGACGGCCAGCTCACCTTCACTCGTCGAAGCCTCTGTGGTCCATCCTATAGAACTTGAAGCCATTGGACTCTCTTTCGAGGTCCCAGCACCCGAAGGACCAACGTCATCCGCGTCACCTCTGAAATCTTCTGAGACGACGAAGTAGCTAGCCTTGTCACCTTCTTTATAAGTGAACAGAGGGTCATAATAATTCCCCTGTTCTCTTGTAGCCTCGGCTCTTGGTTCTCTTGCAATCTCGGTTCCTGAATCATAGGATAAACGAATGAGCTGTACGAAATATATAAGTACATATCGCACGAATGAAACTGATCTTTGTTGGCCCAGAGACCTTCCACTCTAGTTTTGATGATGATTAACTCATGTAGTTATAGTTACTAATAATCTTGTGATATTTAGTTTCAGATATTTAACCAAGATATTAGTAGGTGATTAGCTTCAATACAGGTGTTTCGGAGCTTTCACATGGTGATTCAAGAACTCGAGCGTCAAGTTCACATCTAGCACTCGTTGGAGTCAAGCTCGGGGAATCACATTTGGATCGAGTCGACTTGGAGACGGCGCTCTACAAGAAGACTTCGGTTTGTTTTAGAATAGTTAGTTTAGATCCATTGTTAAAGATTAGATAGTGTGATATGCTCAAGTTCACAACAGACACACTTGTTTTAAGTTTCATGTTTATTGGTTTTGGTTTTCGGTTTAACCGATCTTGGTTTTCATGAATAGATAGAATCAAAACAAGTTTACATGGTTTAATGTATATTAGATTTGTTCTATATACATCTATACTTCAACTATTTAAACAAACTTAGTTTGATAGTCTATTTCATGAGTTTGGAGTTTTGGTATTTTAACAAAACGTATTTTTGGATTTTATGTCGAAAAAATTAATATATATATATATATATATATATATATATATATATATATATATATATATATATATATATATATATATCTTTATATGTATATTGGATTCTATCCATATACTGTATGCTTCAAAGTTGTTTAAATATCATATTTTTGTATTTGGATGTGTTTTGAAAAAATTGAATTTCCATTTCAAAATCTAATTTTTGAAAAATAGAAACTTTGATTTTCGGCAAAATTTCTAAGTTACAAAAATAGTTCAAAATGTTTGTAACATGATTTGATTTTACTCAAACATATTTGTATATCAAAGTATTATACTGAAACTATTTTTGTAGATTTTTAGAGATTTTATGGGATTTATTTGATAATTAAAAACCCAGTTTTCAAATCCTATAACCAGATCTGCCAGGCCCTGGCGGTCGACCGGGACGGTCGACCGGACCAGTGGTCGGTCGACCGACGTGCACAAGGACGTGCATGCAGGCCAGCTTGTTTGGCCGGTCGACCGAGCGGTCGACCGACTGAAGTCAACTCACTCTCGGGTTGGCCCGGTCGACCGGGCGGTCGACCGGCCAGAGAGCCGTTGCTCTCTGGTTCTGGGTGTGGTCGACCGGGCGGTCGACCGGCAGGCTCAACGGTCGATTTTTTGACCGTTGGCCGGTCGACCGGAAGGTCATTTTTGACCTTTCTGCCAGCCAACGGACAAATTTTGTTTGGGCCTTTAAATACCCCATTTGAGAGATGTTTCTTAATAAGATTTTAGAGAGCAAAAATTTACATCATCTCAAGTATCTTATTACAAGTTTCAAAAGAGTTTTAGAGCTTTAAAGATTTGATCTTTATTTTGTTTTAAAAGGGTTAGAAAATCATTGAAAAGAAAATTCTTTGGGAATTGATTTAATCTTCATTTACATTTCTATCTAGAGTTTTTTCCTAGAGTTTTTCTTTGTGTTTTTTGATTTTAAAACTCTTTATTTCTCACACTTGAGCTTATCATTCTATCATATCTATTAGGATCTTTGTTTTGTGGGAAAAGAATTGGTTTGTGGTCTTTATGATCACCAAGTTGTAAACCCTCCTTGATTTGTGAGATCCCTCTAGTGAGAGGTGATTGTGGGTATCCCTCTAGTGAGAGGTTGATAGCGGAGGTTGTGTTGGTATCCCTCTTAGTGAAGAGGTGGATTGTGGTTGTTTGGCTTTGTGTCTATCCCTCATTTGTGAGGTTGATTATTGTGTGGCTTTGTGCCTTGCCTCTTGTGAGAGGTTGTATTGGTTGAGAGAGGAGTTGTGTACTCCCGATTGTATTTGCCCAAATCCTCAGTGGAGGTTCCCTGTATGGGAAGTCCTGTGTGGACGAGTTAGTGGAAATCCTTCTGTGTGAAGGCGGGGACGTAGAGCTGTGTGCTCGAACCTTGAAACATATCTTGGTATTTGCGATTGATCCACTTTTTCTTACTCTCTCTCTTACATTGTGCATTGATTCATATTGTCATATCATATACATGCTTGGTTTGTTTGTGTGCCTCACTTGTGCTTAACCACGAGAGCTTCATATAGCACCTCAACTCTTATTCAGAGGAATCAAGAGGAGTTAGTCTAGAGTCTTTCACCGGGAATTCCGCTACACTCGTTGGTTACACGAAGTGTGTTGCAATTAAGTTTTAATTTTCGCATTATTGTTCATAGATTAGCCGTACACCTATTCACCCCCCTCTAGGTGTACTTTCAATTGGTATCAGAGCCTACGCTCCTGATATTAGGTTTAACCACCTGCGAGTGTGATCTTGGTTGCTAATCTATCATTTACATTTGCACACATATCGTTTGCACTCATGGACCTCATGACCCCACCTATGTTTGATACTTCCAACATTGTTGTTTGGAAGGCTAGGATGTCCTTGTACCTAAAAATCCTAGGCTTGCATGTTTTCCTTGCCGCTACCAAGAAATCCTATCTTGATAATAGCAAGCATATAGAGGCTAATGCACAAGCCCTTGAGGCACTTAGAAGCACGCTTAATAAAGAATATCTTATGTTGGTTTCTAACTGTGATTCCGCCTTTGCAGTGTGGAACACGTTGACCTCCTCCGAGCTTCAAACGCCCAACATTGTGGAGGATGAATCTAGTAGAGAATCCGAGCAAAATTGCTACATGGTCCAAGTGAATGACTCCCTTGAGGTATACTCGGAAGCTCAATTAGATAATGATGATGCTAGTTCTTCTAATAATGATTATATTGATGTTAATGCTTTGAATGAAGAACTTTCAATTATTTGTGAAAAATTGTTAGAAAAATATAATCTTTTGAAAAAGAAGAGTTTTGAGCTAAAAGAAGAAAATAAAGATTTATCTTCTAGACTTGAGATTGCTTTGCAAGAAAGGGATGAGATTTCAAGTGAACGTGACTCACTTAAATCCCAACTTGATCTTGCCCTAAATGAAAACAAGATTTTGAAAAATAAAAATGATTGTAATGAGGTTTTGAAGAAAAATGAGATCTTGTCTTCAAAACTTGTTTTTATTTTAAAAGAAAATGATTCTTTGAAAAACAAAATTGATTTGATTTCAAAAGATTTGAAAGATTGCTTAAATGAAAATAAAACTTTGAAAAATGATTTAGACTCTCATGTTTGCCATGCTAGTGTAGCTTTATCATCTAGCTCGCCTATTGCATGCTCCACTTTATCTTCAAGTATTAAAAATGATATAAATGTTTTGAAGAAAAGTGTTGATTGTTTGGGCTCCACTTTGAGCCATTGTGCTTTGAACCATACACATTTGGAATCTATATTTCGAAAGAAACAAGTTCCTTCTATGCATGCACACAAACCACGACATACACATGCTCCTCACATTCACACTCATCACACAATGTATGCTCATGTGTACACTTGTACACATTGTGGACATAAGGGCCACCTTGCTAAGTTTTGTTATGATCGTATACATGATTCAAATTTAGCAACTAAATTTGTTTGGGTTAGGAAAGGAGCTAACCCCCATGGACCCAAAAGAGTGTGGGTATCAAAGATCACTCCTATCTTATTTGATGTAGGTGTGGCTCTCACATGACGTGAGAGTGATGGTGCCTTGAGGTGGATGCGTTCCGAGCTTAAAGAGGACAATTTGGATGCATCACTTTCAAGGGGAGTTTGGTGGGAGGACCACCTTGGTTTGGAGATATGAAGATGTGCCCTATAGGTTTTGGTAACGATCTCTAACTCTCATTTATGTTTACATGCTTTCATATTATTCATTTTTAGCATGTTTTGATGTTTCATGATTAGTATGTTAAATGTCATAATTATTAGACTTGTGATATGCATGATTAGTATTTGAGACACCCATGTTTATATGGATTTATATTTAGTGTTCTCACTTTAGTTTAACTAATGTGTAAGTCCTAAATCTAATGCATGTTCATTTACATAATGATCATATGAGTTTTTGTTTTGATTTCTATGGTTCATGTTTTGATTACATGTTTAGATGTTAGTTTTCATTAAAACTTGGATATATACTTGTACAACTAGTGAGCCACAAATAGATTGTTATATGTTTATGCTTGAATGCTCATTTGTACCCATTAGATGTACTAGTATAGTCTAGTTTTGATGATTCATACATTTTGACTTGTATTCTCATTTTGTACATGTTTTAATGTTTATGTTTAAACTTCATGCATATGTCTATTTTGTCTAAACTATTAGTTATACATATACATCATTGAGCCACTTGCCTTCATGCATATACTTTTGTGGACTCGTTTATGTTTGGATATGTATGTACACTCTAGTTTGTACAAAACATATATATGCCTTGAAGATTAAATTATTTTGATGAAAATTAGATTTTCTTGTGTTTCATGTTTTAAGAAATTTCATATTGAGCTTGATTGCCTATTTTCATGATGATATGTTTCACATAACTCTTATACACTCACTTTACTTTATGTTTTCTCATGATTTTGTTTTCATGAGTATGATATGTGCCTTATAGATTTTGAGTGTTGATGATCGTGTGACTTACATGTTTTTCATGAAATATATTTTTGTTTTATTCCTTACTTGAAGGATTTCGTACTAGTTTTCAAAATTTTCATATAACTAGTTCGTATTCTTCATATGATCGCGTTTTCAAATGTGTTATAATATTTTCAAACTTATTTATGAAAACCCCTACTCATTTAAGGGCGGTTGGTTGGGCGACCATGCCTTGTATGCTCATTATTGAAAATCTATTTAAACATGTGCATGAAATGAGTGGTAGGAAGTATGAGTTATACACTTGATTCTTATTATAGTTTCAATTGATATCATTGTATCTTTTCAATTGGTATGACTATTGACATTCTTTTTGTATACTCATATATGATTTTATATATGTATGATTAAACTTCAAATTGTATCAATTTCGATTGGTATTTATATTTCCCATACATATATATGTATTTATGTTTTGATTGTGCTTACTATATCTCTATATCTTTGAGCACAAATTTTACCATACTAAGCTTGATTTAGTCCTTAATGACAATTATTTAAATTTGTATCTTATACAAGCTTATGTATCGTTTTGTTTGGTATTTCATAAATGGGGAGAAAATTGATATTTAACCTTTCAATTGGTTTTGTTTACATTTGGTATCTTACTCCCACACTTTATGTTGAAAAATGATTGAAAAATGATATTGATTTTTTTGGTATCATTCGCTCTTAATGAAAAAGACTTTCAATTGGTATTTTCAATTGGTATTTGTTTCATTTTCATTATTGGTATCAAAAATATTAAATTGATATTATTCTTTATTTGGTATCAAAATTACCTATATGTTTTGTTTATTTTCTATTGGTACTTATAATGATATCATGATGTTTCTTTGTATACCTTCATGCTAAATTGATATATCTTTCAATTGGTATCTTTTATTTGTACCTCTTTGTTGATGATTGACAAAAAGGGGGAGAAGTATTTTAGTAATATATGCATGTTTAAAGTTTTTATTAAAAACATTTGTTTTATGTTTTGTTGATATTGGTTTGTTGGTATCAAAAGATATTGGTATCAAGAGCATATATATTATTGGTAAATATTATTGATATCAAGAACATATTTTGTTGTTTTGTTTTGTTGGTATCAAGAGCTTTTGTTTTGTTGGTATCAAGAGTTTTTTTTAATTTGATTGGTATCAAGAGCTTTTATTGAAATTTTTATTGGTATCAAGAGCAATTCTTTTAGAACATGTTTATTTTAAAATTTGATATCAAGAGCATGTTTATTTCCTTGTTTTATGCATATTTATGAATATTCATGTTTAACACTTATTGCATATCTCTTTGTTTATTACTATGCATGAGTTAAGGGGGAGCTTCTTTGAAGCTTAACTTTAATCCATGCATATATAACTCCATGAGTTTTGTCATCATCAAAAAGGGGGAGATTGTTGGCCCAGAGGCCTTCCACTCTAGTTTTGATGATGATTAACTTATGTAGTTATAGTTACTAATAATCTTGTGATATTTAGTTTCAGATATTTAACCAAGATATTAGTAGGTGATTAGCTTCAACAAAGGTGTTTTGGAGCTTTCACATGGTGATTCAAGAGCTCGAGCGTCAAGTTCACATCTAGCACTCATTGGAGTCAAACTCGGGGAATCACGTTTGGATCGAGTCGACTTGGAGACGGCGCTCTACAAGAAGACCTCGGTTTGTTTTCGAATAGTTAGTTTAGATCCATTGTTAAAGATTAGATAGTGTGATGTGCTCAAGTTCACAACACACACACACACTTGTTTTAAGTTTCATGTTTATTGGTTTTGGTTTTCAGTTTAACCGATCTTGGTTTTCATGAATAGATAGAATCAAAACAAGTTTACATGGTTTAATGTATATTAGATTTGTTCTATATACATCTATGCTTTAACTATTTAAACAAACTTAGTTTGATAGTCTATTTCATGAGTTTGGAGTTTTGGTATTTTAACAAAACGTATTTTTGGATTTTATGTCAAAAACATTGATATATATATATATATATCTTTATATGTATATTGGATTCTATCCATATACTATATGCTTCAAAGTTGTTTAAATATCATGTTTTTGTATTTGAATGTGTTTTGGAAAAATCGGATTTCCATTTCAAAATCTAAGTTTAGAAAAATACGGATTTTGATTTTCGGCAAAATTTCTAAGTTACAAAAATAGTTCAAAATATTTGTAACATGGTTTGATTTTACTCAAACATGTTTGTATATCAAAGTATTATACTGAAACTATTTTTGTAGATTTTTAGAGATTTTATGGGATTTATTTGATAATTAAAAACCCAGTTTTCAAATCCTATAACCAGATCTGCCAGACCCTGGCGGTCGACCGGACCAGTGGTCGATCGACCGGACCGGTCGACCGACGTGCACAAGGACGTGCACGCAGGCCAGCTTGTTTGGCCGGTCGACCGAGCGGTCGACCGACTGAAGTCAACCTACTCTCGGGTTTTCCCGGTCGACCGGGTGGTCGACCGGCCAGAGAGCCGTTGCTCTCTGGTTCTGGGCGCGGTCGACCGGGCGGTCGACCGGCAGGCTTAACGGTCGATTTTTTGACCGTTGGCCGGTCGACCGGCCGGTCGACCGGAAGGTCATTTTTGACCTTTCTGCCAGCCAACGGGCAGATTTTGTTTGGGCCTTTAGATACCCCATTTGAGAGATGTTTCTTAATAAGATTTTAGAGAGCAAAAATTTACATCATCTCAAGTGTTTTATTACAAGTTTCAAAAGAGTTTTAGAGCTTTAAAGATTTGATCTTTATTTTGTTTTAAAAGGGTTGGAAAATCATTGAAAAGAAAATTCTTTGGGAATTGATTTGATCTTCATTTACATTTCTATCTAGAGTTTTTCCCTAGAGTTTTTCTTTGTGTTTTTGATTTCCAAACTTTTTATTTCTCACACTTGAGCTTATCATTCTATCCTATCTATTAGGATCTTTGTTTTGTGGGAAAAGAATTGGTTTGTGGTCTTTGTGATCACCAAGTTGTAAACCCTCATTGATTTCTGAGATCCCTCTAGTGATAGGTGATTGTGGGTATCCCTCTAGTGAGAGGTTGATAGTGGATGTTGTGTTGGTATCCCTCTTAGTGAAGAGGTCAATTGTGGTTGTTTGGCTTTGTGTCTATCCCTCATTTGTGAGGTTGATTATTGTGTGGCTTTGTGCCTTGCCTCTTGTGAGAGGTTGTATTGGTTGAGAGAGGAGTTGTGTACTCCCGATTGTATTTGCCCAAATCCTCAGTGGAGGTTTCCTGTGTGGGAAGTCCCGTGTGGACGAGTTAGTGAAAATCCTTCTGTGTGAAGGCGGGGACGTAAAGCTGTGTGCTCGAACCTCGAAACATATCTTGGTGTTTGCGATTAATCTACTTTCTCTTACTCTCTCTCTCTCTCTTACATTGTGCATTAATTCATATTGTCATATCATATACATGCTTGGTTTGTTTGTGTGCCTCACTTGTGCTTAACCACGAGAGCTTCATATAGCACCTCAACTCTTACTCAGAGGAATCAAGAGGAGTTAGTCCAGAGCCATTCACCGGGAATTCGGCTACACTCGTTGGTTACACTAAGTGTGGTTCAATTAAGTTTTAATTTCCGCATTATTGTTCATAGATTAGCTGTACACCTATTCACCCCCCTCTAGGTGTACTTTCAATCTTACCCAGGTCGGGAACAGTTTTATCAATAGTCTACCTCTGAGCCGATAGCTTAATAACTAATGGAGTAGGAGGAGGAGGCACTGCAGCTGATTCACCCTCTGCAATAATGGTGGGAGTGTAGCGACTAGGCTTCTTCACTACCCTCTTCCTGCGAGGTCCACCTTGCCACTTTCGTTTGAAGTGGACGTCGAGATCTTCTTCCTCTACCTCTTTTGTCTCCACATCTTCTATGGGGGTTGTGCCTGCTCCACCAGGAGCATCTGGTGGAGCCTTAGCACTTGCGTCTCCTTCAAAGCGGGGACTTTCTGCGTCTGAAGCCTCACTATTGGCAGTAGCGACGAACTCCCCAAGACCTGGCACACGGACCTTTCTGCTCTCACCCCTCTCGGTGACTTTCCGCTCAGCCGCTGAGAGATCAACTTCACGCCAAAAGAGTTAATAGAAAATGTGGTTGGCGTGGAGCTCGAAGTCCTGTACCATTAACAGAACCCTAAAGTCGTGAGAAGGTTTGGGGTCCTCAATGGCATGCATAGCCGTGCTTCAGTGCAGCCAGCGATGAAGAACCGTCAGGCGCGAGCACCATCAATGAGGCTTCCCATGAAGGCCAGACTAGTGTTAGGGTTGCCAACATAGAGTTGGTTATACCCGAACTGACGAGCAAATTGATCGGGACATGAGGCTCCAAATAGCAGGTATCCCTGCTCCTGTACACCAGATGGGATGGCCGGATGCTAACCAGCTATTCAAAAATCCCCCGGCTCAGCGACGTCTTTCCATCCCCTACATCCTTGAATTCTTCGCCATAGCCTGCATCGCGAATGTAGGTAAAGCACCGAAAAAAACTATAAATGTCGTATCGGCACAGCAATTTGTGAACCGCAGCCACATAAGTCAATAACCATGAACATTCCTCAAATCGGCGGAGAAGCGCCATTCGGACACCTTCTGGAGGCTCCTCACTAGCTTGGATAATGACCGAGCAGTGAAGAGCGAATCATGCCATCAAATAGGTGTATGGCAAGCCGATCCTGGGTTTTGGGTTGTGTGAGTGGGGAGATGATTTTTGAGTTAAGGAAGGGTGGTGAAATCCCCACCTTATCTTGTATGGGTTTTGCTTTTAATTTCAAATCGTGTAAGTGTGCAATATAGACAAGAATAACACAAAAAGTAAGTAAATCACCCATGTGTTTATCCTATGATATATGCAATGCCATATGTACACCTCAGTCCAGATTACAACAACAGAACAAAATACAGTATATTGTAATTAAATTTGACACGTGCTTAAATGCAAATGTCTAAACCGTTTTAAAAGCGTACAAATACCGTATTTTAGTTATTTAATTTATTACAGTGTGTAGGCAATCAAAGCAGAAAATTTAGCCGAAGAATTAAATAATATAGGCAACTTGCAAAGTCGCTACAAAAGACAAAGTATAAATGTCACAAAATTGCCATGTTTTCGCGGCTTTTCTTTGATTTCCGTGGCAAAATTTTAGAAGCAAGTTTTCTGCTTTCTAGAGTAGGGAGAGTTAAGCAAGAGTAGAATTTTGCAATGTAAAAATTCTGTAAAAATTGCCCTGCACACCAAAACAGAGAAGAAAATATTAACAAAAATGTGAGTTTAAACCATTCTTGTCCCCGGCAACGGCGCTAAAATTTGATCAGGGTAGAATCAAGCACTTGAAAATGTGTGTTTTATGAAATCAATAAAATTATGTGTGTGTTAATGTTTCCTCGATACTTTCGTTATAGCATTGACTCAACGAGTCAAATCCACAAGGACGGGAGGCGATATAAGCATTAACAGTTCTTATTTACGTCGGTTGTTAACAAGTTCTTCTTTGTTAAAGAATGAGAAAAAGAAAAAGAAAAAAACTGAAAGTGATAGGAGAAGAAGGCGATAAAATAGTAATGTGAAAATAAAAGAGAGATGGTTTTGAAAACAAAAAGAAGATGAAATAAAGATGAACTAAGAAGTTGGTGAGAACAATAATGAGAAAATGATAAAAGGGTTTTAAAATTGATTTTTAAAATAAGATAAAAGAAAACATATGGCCACTAACTACTAATTTCTCCACTAAGCATGTTAACCTCTTAGTGATAATTGTCTCACATGGATCCTTGGACATCACTAGTCCTTGGCTTCTAGAGATAATATAAAACTTGGCTCATAAGATTGTTCTTCTACATCCAAATAACACATTTATACCACACAATAAGTTGCAAGGTACAATTAAATTATCAAATAGGTTAGAGGTGAGTATGAACTAAAGAAGACATTGCAAGTTAGCAAGTTAGCGGGTTAGATGTTAGAAATGTTAGAATATTAGAATCCATCATCATGAGCCATCAATGACTCTTGCAAGAGTAAGACCTTATAGAGGCTATTAGATTCATGTGGATTATCAAGTAAGAGGTTAGATGGTTAGTGGTTAATAGTTAGATTGCCATGAGAAGAAAAATTAGCTAAGCATTATGTAGAAGATGGAGAAAATTACAATAGAGAAGAAATGAGACACCTTTACATAGATTATCACCATCTATTACATCAATCTCTCTCTTTCTCTCTCTGAATCTCTTAGCCCTAATATATAATCTAAAAACGAAATGAAAAATACAAAATGAAAAGAAAAGAACACCTACACTAACCTATACTAAAAGAGAGAAAACCTAACCTATTTCTCAATCTGCCAAACCCTGCAGTATTTATAGGCAAACGAAGAATCGAAAGGCGAAACGAGGCCACGTGTCGAAAATTGATGCGTGGGCCCACCATATTGCCGTGGAAATGCGGCATTTGCCGCGTTTCCGTGGCAAAATCAGGGACGTAGGTCCTTGGTTTTGGCGCGGGGTTTCGCCTCGCTTCGAGAACCTTCCAGATATGCTCAAATTCGGTTATTTATGTTCAGATCCGCCAACGTCTAAATTCAATGTATCTTTTAGAAACTCTCTAACTTGGCCTACAAGAAATTCAGATTTAATTACCCAAAAATGGATATAATTAAACTCTTATTACTCTTTTACCCCTAAACTCTTAATTATCTGCAAAGTAGACCAAAACACAGTTAAAAATGATTTTTTATTCATAAATCGACAGGAAAATGTGATGTTAAAATGCATAATTGTAGACTAATAACCCATCGTGGCTTGTATTGGTGCTTCCCCTGAGCGATTTGCATCTCAGCGGAGATGAAGGTGTGAAGAGGAAGACGGTTTCGAGGAGATAGTTTCCCTGCTGCTGTGCTGAAACTGGGGGTTGCAGAGGAGGACGACACGGTAAAAGATGCTCAAGAATTGTTGAAAATGGTAGATTATTTGCTAGAGAAGGTCGGAATACAACCAGATTTGACACCTGATCCTTTTGGATTACCTATCGGAGTTTTGACTCGCAATGAAGCAGACGACGGAGTAGAGGATGCAAGTTGCATGAGGCAGGGTTCCGATGTCAGAGAAGACAGTCAGGATGTTAATTTGAATTCAAATTTGAATTTAGCAGCAGTAACCGCCGCCGAATCAATGAAGACTGCGGCGAGAAAGGCAGCGATTTGGGCAATCAGATTGGAGGTTTGAACCTGAATCCGAAACGAGATCGACTAAGGGAGGCTTTTGAATAGGCCGGCATGGTGGGCTTTGGGTCAATGGAAAATCCGATCGAAATCCCAACACGCAGGCTAAAGACGTGGGCTAGGCCAGCAGGAAGTTTGAGCAAAAGCCAAGTTGTGGGTTGTTTCGGCCAGCAGGCTTTAGGGCCTTTTTTGAAAATATTGGGCTTGGCATTATTGGAGAAAATGGAGGTGGTAATGTGCCTAAATCTCTAGAAGCAGAGATGCAACATATGCGCTCTGTTGTCGAGCCAGTGGGGCTGACCTCGGTTGTTTTTTTTTTAGAAAGTTTGATTGGCTGAATCAGACTGTTCAGACAGGGATTAGAGAGAAGGTTGAATTTTTTAAATTTGTTTTTGTTGTAGCTAAAGCCTGTCCAAAGTTTTGAATGTTGTGGATGTCTGAGTTGTACAGACGGGAGTTTTCGCCTGAAGAGATTTTATGCGATGTGTGGGTCCATGGATGTTGGTTTTGAGCTGCATTTGGAGCTATTGTGAGATTTAGTGTGTGCAAGCCCGGCTCCGGGGCTTTTTTTCAAAAGGATTGTAATGGCGGTGTTTTGTGCTCTCGTTGAGTAGGCGGTGTTTGTGCTACTTGGTTGGAGTGTGTTGTAACGGAGTTTGAGGAGCATTTATTTTTTGTTTCTCTTGTAATTTAATTTTTTTAATAAAATCTGGAGCCAAGGCCCCATCTTCCTCTAAAAAAATAGTTCTAAACCAACTATCTATATCCACGCATTCTGTGGGACGAGTCAACCCACACCATATGCACTCTCACAAGTTTGACATTGAGGAATAATCTGGGGAGGATGAAAAATTCATAATTCCGGAACTATACGAAGCTGAACGAGTCATGAATTTTTCACATGTCTCTCAAAAGACTTTTGAGTTCTGTGACCATGATCATAAGCTAAGATAGCAATCGTTTATTGGTAATCTTAATTAATGGACATCTTTAATCAATCAAGCATGCCGTCCTAGCGTCATCAGCATCCAATTCCTACACAACCACCGCAGCCAGTATTAAACAGTGACCCCTCATCTAAACCCCTACAATCAAAATTAGGTTAGGTTCAGGTTTAGTTTACTGATTAGATGCAGTGAATTGTCATTCCTTGGAGTATATTTTACCTAGGCAAAAGTTATCGCCATTTCTAAACACTCTCAATTCCTTTGTACGATAAGCGTGTTTGAGTTAATCTGAAGGGGTGTTTACAGGTGAAGAAGTGACTACCAAATCCCACCAAGAGAGAAGAAAGGCAGAATGGCTAGAGGAACCAATCACCAATGGCTTTAGGATGGGAGAAAGGCAGCAAGGAGACAAGGAGCAAAACTAAAGGTGTGTTGGTGCAGTGAGAGGTATGTTATCGGCCTTCCTCATGTTGTCCACAAGAGAAGGCTCCAAAAAGAAAGGGAGCGAAGCATCCTGGAGGTGAACTGCCATGTCCTTTTCTTACTCTTATTATGTTTGTATAGCCTGTTGATGGTTTGAAAGAAGGGGAGTGAAACCCGCGGGCATAACGTGGCGCTGAGAGCTCGTGCCGTCTATCTTTTCCGTGGGGCTGTTGCTCGTGCATATTCATCGTCTTGCTATAGCGAACAAGTGGTATTAGGCTGAGGCTCGTTAATCTCGCTTGGTGTACATTGTTGCCTCATAATCATGTAAATTTGAATGGCATAAATTTGAGCTATTATAATGTGATTTTTTTCAGGTGCGTGTGCGATTTTGGGTCAAAATATCATGCTTTTTTCCTATGTTTTTTAAAATTAATACAGGTTTGAATCTGGACAGATAATTCATTCCCAATCTTTCACCATCGAGCTGGATTGCTTATTTTTCGATTGTTAATAACCCGCTGATTCTCACCACACAATTGTCAATTGTTGAGAAAATCCCCATGAATTCTTTTCTGCGTGTTCTAGCACGATGACTGCCCCCAGCAATTGTACCTCCAGTTATGTCCTGTGAGGACATTTACACACACTGCAGTGTGACTGAGAACATTAACTCAAACAGGTGTACTACATTTTATGTCTGTAATCATCTAATCAATGAAAATGAACATCTTGCCACCACTTGATCACTATCCCCCATTTATGCAGGTTTAAGTTGTTCCCCCGCCTCTCAATTATTAAGAGCATAATGTTTTTCACTGTCACCGCTTCGAACACCATATCTTAGATATTTCTTCTCTTTCCAGCAAAGTCCTGAGTTTGCTATCCGGAAATCACCGGTAAATTTCGACGACAGTTGAGTTAATTAGACAAAAAAATGATGTTCTTTTTCAAACAGTAAAACTGATTATGCCCCAAAACAAGAAGATTATCAGAAAAGTCGGGGCAGATATATCAGAACCATAATACTCTACTCTGCAAGTAGAAAGTAAGTGTATTTATAATGCTACAGTTATCATCTTGATTGGAGACGGTGCCCTCGGCGGCTCGGCCCCTCGCTTATCTCCGCGGCGTTGTCGAAAAAATAATTCCCACTCACACTTATAAATTAAAAAAAATTTACTTTTCTTGAAACAAGCATAAAAATAATTAGATGCCGGAGACTCATTATGGGCTTGTTTGTTTTGCTACAAGTTGCTGCAATTTGTAAGTCGTAAAATAGGCATGAAAAAAGTGAACTATAGTAGAGAAAATATTTGTGTTTTACGGTACTTGGTTAGTAAAGTGAAAGTGTAAATTGAAAAGTATATTGTGTTTTACGGTATTTGGTTGGTAAAGTGAAAATATAAATGAGAAAGTATATTGCGTTTTACGGTGTTTGGTTGGTAATGTAAAAGTGTAAGTGGAAAAGTTGACCACAAAATTAACTGTAGCAGTGATTTAATATTATAAATATTATTAAATTAAATCTACTATTAAAAATTAAATTGTATTAATAAATTTGAGATAAAATATTAATAATTTTAATATTTTATTTATAGCAAAATTATAATAAAATATTATAATTAGTAAAATATTACTAAGATATTAACTAAATAAATAACTACAAATTTTAATAAAATATAAAGAATGTTAATAAAATTTTAAGAATACTAATAAGACATAAATATTAAAAAAATAAAGAAAATTAATAAAATATAGTTATAATTTTATAATATTATAAAATACTTAAAAATTATTATAATATTAAATTTTATTATAATATTATTGTAATATTATAAAAATATGAAATTAACAAAGTAAAATATACTTATAATTATAATAATAAATTATTATTATAATATTATTATAATGTAATAATAAAGTATATTATAATATTAATAAAGTAATTATTTATATATTAAATATATAGTAATTCTATATTAAAGCATAATATTGTTATATTAATAAAATATTAAATCTAATTAAAATATTAAAAATTTAGTATAAATATTAATAAAATAATAAAGTATTAAATAAAAATAATAAATAAACGTATTAAATTAAAATAATAAAATAATAAATATTAAATAATATTAAAAATAATAAAGAATTAAAGATTAAAAATATAAAACAGTTAAATAATTAAATAAGAAATTAAACACTATTAAAAATATTAAAAATATTAAATATTAATAATATTAAATTATATTATGATTATCAAGTAACTGCTTTGGATGCAAGTTGTACTACGAGTAGGATTTACATGACCCCAAAATTAGCTGTAGCAGCTGATGGTGAAAAAATATGAGTGTAAAAATGAGATTTACATGACCACAAAATTAACTGTAGCAACAGCAAATAAGAAAATGAGAGTTGCATTTTATAAGTTATTTTGCAGCGAAACAAGTAGCGAAAAATGAAAAAAAAAATTTTTACAACTTACAACTTGCGTCTTTCTGTTGCGAAACAAACAAAACCTATATAATGCATACGGCCTTTCCTTGTGCGTGTAAAAATACTGTTAGCGATGTATTGGGTTTCGCCGTGGCCTTGACTTCTATAATATTCTAGCGTACAGATTTCAAAAGAATGCTATATAAACCAATACAAACTTTTATCAGAGACTGACAGAAAAAAATTAAAAGACAAAGATACACTGCCTATTCTCACTCTCTCTCTTCTCTCATCTATTTATTCGGACAAGATTCCAATTTCTTCTCCCAAAATCTTGCCTTGAAAATCCCAAACAAAACTCTAAGCAGAAATTTTTGGTTCAATTTTCTCCCAATTCCAATTCGAATTCGAAAACCCTAATCGCCATGGTGGCTGAGCCCTAGATCCAAAAGATGCGCAAGAGGAAAAAGTCCGCAAACGCCCTTCACAGTCAGAATCTAAGCCTCACCACCTCCGGCCACGGCCCCATCGGCATCCTCTCCTTCGAGCTCGCCAACGCCATGTCCCGCGCCGTCCACCTCCACCGCTTCCTCTCCGACCCTGATATCTCTCGCCTCCTCACTCAAACCCTGGCCTCCCCATCCATCCGCTCCCTCATCTCTGCCGATGACTCTTTCCTCCTCTCTCTCACCGTCTTCGAGAAGCTTGACGAGCTCAACCGTGTCGCTGCCGTGGCCTCCCGCCTCGGCCGTCGCCATTGCTCCCACCCCGCCCTTGTCGGGTTCGAGCACGTTTATTCCGACCTCCTCGCCGGCCGGATCCAGACCTCCACCTCCGCCGCCTTCCTCTACTTCGCGCGGTAAGGACATGGACTCCGGCATACGGAAGATGGAGCGCTACGTCGCCTCCACCGCCACGCTCTACGCAGAGCTTGAGGTCCTGTTGGAGCTCGGGCACTCCGCCAAGAAGTTCCCGGACACGGACGAGACCCGCAGGGTGTTCGACCAAAAGATTCAGTGGCAGAGGCACGACGTGAATATTGTGCGTGTGACAACAACCTCTCTGAGGAATCCGCCCATCAGACAGAGACTTGATGCAAGCCGGAGAAGCAACCAACACGACCAGAACAGAAAACAACAGAGAAAAGCAATCAACACAGTATTTAACGAGGTTCGACAACGTGCCTACGTCCTCGAGACAAAGGAGAGTGAGATTTTATTGATTCAACAATCAATACAACCTAATACAGAGGGAACTTTTCAGGAGATTCTTAGGGATACAATACATGAGAGCTCTAGCCCTTATTTATAGCCACAGAGTCCCTGAATTTAAGGAAACCCAGATTGAATTCAATCCCATCCAGAAAAGGAATCCGAATTTCAAAAGGCAGCAGAAAACGCGTCTGTCGGTCGATCGGCCGGTCGACCGTGCCAGTCGACCGACCCATGCCACGGTCGACCGGACCCAACCAAGAGCTAAGGCCTGTCAGTCGGTCGACCGGGCCAGTTGATCGCTCTCTTCCACGGTTGACCGGGCGGTCGACCGTGATGATCCTGCACACGTCGTGTACGCCGGTCGACCGGGCGGTCGACCGGCCTCCTCCACCGGTCTACCAGGCGGTCGACCGGCCTCCTCCACTGGTCGACCGGTCCACCGGAGGGGCCGGTCGACCAGGCGGCCGACCGGGAGCACAATCTGACCTGCTCAATGCTCCGTTTCTCGCTCTTTGATTTTCGATCTCTGTGCTAACTTCCTCAACTCCTTTATCTCCTCTCTCCCTACAATTCTCCACCTCGGTGAAGATTTTCTAAATCTGAGCCGATCTCCAACGAACTCCAGTCTATCACCTAGCGAAATCGCACACAATCTCGGCGAAATCGACACACGATCTCGGCTTGAGCGCTCCGGACGAAATCGACACACGATCTCGGCGAAATCGACACACGATCTCGGCGAAATTGACACACGATCTCGTCTTGGAACCTGTAGCTCAGCTATCACCTGGGATGCACCACACATGCCTTCTCTACACTTCACCTTAGGAGAACTTCTCCTACTCAGCAACTACATGACCTCACGATGAACTCATCATGAGCCAACATTGACTCTCCAATTGAACAGTCTACATGTCTTCAGCTGACGGTCCAACCAAGTCTCAGTAGAGCACACCGAACACCATTATCGACTCCAACAACTGGATGCATACCCCTCCTATGCAAGCTTAACCATCTTCTCATTAGAAGATCAACTATTCATCGAGATCACAACGCTTACCTCTACGTGAAGTCCAACTCTCCACCTCTACGTGAAGTCCCAATCAGCTTCTCGAGAACCCAAACAGTTTTATACGGGTTGCAACACCAAATATGGCTGCGCCTTTACGGCTGCCTACGTACCTTACCCAAAGGATCAAGCCAACCGTAGTTCATTCAAATGAGCTCCATCAAGCTCAAGCACTTATACCTGAATCTTCAGCAGCGAACCTATCTGGTTGAGTCATATGAACCTCCTCACGACCATCATGGAGAACAATGACCTTTAACTTTAGCTTGTCGCAATCATAAACTTGAGATTCATGCTTCTTTACCCACGAGCGTGGTTTTACCTTGGTTCTAATAGCTACAAATAACTCGACATTCTCATCAATGTCTTCAACCTGTTCAGTATCAACCCTGGCTACATGATCTTCACCCAGTGTCACATCCGGTGAAGTCTTCACTGATACTGAACCAACTGGAGATGGTGGAGTAACATCAACCTCCACCCGCTGCGATACTTCCTTACTCTCCGTCCTCTCCACTTGCTGAGAGACGGTAAACTTCAACACTGAAGTCTCATCAAACGTGACATGCCTACTCAACACGATCTTCTTATTTTCGGGGTCCCATAACCTGTAGCCTTTCATATTTCGCTTGACACCCAAAAACATAAACTTCTTTGCTCGCGGATTCACCTTGCCATCTTTGGTACTGAAGTAGGTCGGACTTCCAAATTCCCGCAGCAAACCATGATCTTGAGCAGCTTTCCTAAACCAAATTTTCAATGGAGTTTTACCTTCTATCGCAGTCGATCCATTTATGAGATGTCTAGCATACACAATCGCCTCAGCCCAAAATGATTTGTCTAATCTTGTATTAGACAACAACCACCGAACCTTCGCCAGTAAGGAACGGTTTACTTCCTTAGCCAACACATTTATACCTTTTGTGAAGTGAGTACCAATACCAGTGTTCTGGCCAAATCGTAGGAATTGGTTCATGTCTCTTTCAACATTACCAATCTGTAGCTCCTTAATCTTCCTACCTGTCTGCTTCTCCATTCTTCCTTTCCACTTCACCAACATATCTAGGGCTTTACACCTTTGTCTCAAGGGATATATCCAACAATGCCTAGATAAACTATCAATAAAAGAGACAAAGTACCTGTGACTTCCAAGCGATGCAGTCTTAGCAGGTTCCCAAACGCTTACGTGAACACAATCAAGAAGACCTTATGAGCGGTGAGTACTGGTGCTGAATTTCACCTTCTTCTTGACCAGAACGCTGTGTTCACCCTCCAAGTTGCAGGTAGCAACACCTTCCAATAATTCCTTCTTTGCAGGAGCTTGCAAAGACCTTTCACCTCCATGTTCGGCCTTCACCTGCTAGACCTTTGTGCAACCATCATCTGAAGAACAAGAAGTCTCCACCTGACTTGTAACCGTACTACCCTTCAAGTAGTAGAGATTTTCCCAGCGGACGCCTTTCATCACCACTATTGAGCCTTTGATCATCTTGAGAACACCATCTCGTACATATATCATAAGACCTAATGCTTCCAAAGCACCAACAGAGATAAGATTCCTTTTGAGTTGAGGTACATACCTCACCTCCTTCAATTCTCGTACTATCCCATCTTCCATCTTGATACAGACTGTACCCATCCCTTCTATATTATACGGATGATCATCACCCATGACCGTATAACATCCATCTAGCTTCTTAAAACTAGAAAACGAGGCCCTGTTTGGGCATACATGATAGGTGGATCCGGTATCTAAGATCCACTCAGCATTATCTGAGTAATCAACAGTAGGAGTAGTAACAGAGAGAGAGAATACCGATGAATCTTCATCCGATCCATCCGCCTGTACGAGATTCGCCTCGGTGTTTGACTCCACATTCTTACCTTTGGCCTTTGGGCAATCAACTTTCCAGTGCCCTAGTTCCTTGCACAAGGCGCATTGATTCCTCTTCAGATCTTTGAAGCCTGATCTGGACTTCGATCTTCCCTGATCATCTCTTTCCTTCATGTTGGAACTTCTGCCTCTTATTTCTAATGCCACTGCTGTTGTGCTTCCCGAAAAAGACAATCTATCCTGTCTTCTCGCTTCATAACTCACAAGATCAGCAGACACC
Source organism: Agave tequilana (assembly GCA_038442645.1). Lineage (NCBI taxonomy): Eukaryota > Viridiplantae > Streptophyta > Magnoliopsida > Asparagales > Asparagaceae > Agave > Agave tequilana. The sequence goes on along the minus strand of JAVJIF010018671.1, from coordinate 67,615 downwards.
TCACTGTAGTTAAGGGATTTTCTTTCATTGATCAATGTAAGAGTAAAGGTCTCATACTCTTCCCTAAGAAGAGAGTTCAAAAGAATTACCGCCTTATCCTCTTCACTAGTCTCCATATCCACATTAACTAGATCTGTAAGAAGCCTCGTGTAGCGATTCAAGTGTTCATTAATGGAGCATTCTCTTTGCATCTGAAAACCATAATGCTTACTCTTCAACAGCAATCGCGATTTTATACTTTTCGTCAGATACTTCTTCTCCAAGATCTCCCACAGCTGCCTCGCAGATCTCTCATGCAACACCTGATACTTGATGTCTTATGTCAAATAAGACCTGATCAAGCCACACGCCGAACGGTTGATCTTGTCCCAATCTTCTTGCGTTGTTGATGCACGCTTCTTCTCTAACCGTAGAGTGTCTTCGAGGTTTGATGCAGTCAGCGCATCCATCACCTCACACCTCCACATACCAAAGCTGTTCGTGCCGTTGAACTTCACCACATCAACTCGGATGTGGATTCATGGATCTCACCGATGTACTTTCTCCAGCCATCTTCTCAACTGATTCCTCAAAGTAATGCAGAAACAAACGGAGTTAGATAAAACAAACTAGATAAAGATAGGATCTTTACCTCCACGCGAAACCCTGAAAGAGTTTCCGAAGCTATCTATTCTTCCAAATTGATTCCTCGAGCAATCTACACACTTTTTTGAGATCGACACACGATCCCACAAACAGTCCCAACGCTGCTCCGAGATCACACACGATCTCCGCCAAACAGCAACTGATGCCCTTGAAATTAACACACGATCCCACGACAAACTTGAGATGCTCTGATACCAATTGTTGTGCGCGTGATAACAACCTCTCTGAGGAATTCGCCCACCAGACGGAGACTTGATGCTGCCGGAGAAGCAACCAACACGACCAGAACAGAAAACAACAGAGAAAAGCAATCAACACAGTATTTAACGAGGTTCGGCAACGTGCCTATGTCCGGGCAAGGGAGAGAGAGATTTTATTGATTCAACAATCAATACAAATTAATACAGAGAGAAATTTTTAGGAGATTCTTAGGGATACAATACATGAGGGCTCTAACCTTTATTTATAGCCACATAGTCCCTGGATTTAAGGAAACCCAGATTGAATTCAATCCCATCCAGAAAAAGAATCCGAATCCCAAAAGGCAGCAGAAAACACGTCTGTCGATCGACCGGCCGGTCGACCGACCCATGCCACTGTCGACCGCGCCGGTCGACCGGACCCAACCGAGAGCTAAGGCCTATCAATCGGTCGACCAGGCCGGTTGACCGCTCTCTTCTACGGTCGACCAGGCGGTCGACCGTAATGATCCTGTGCACGTCGTGCACGCCGGTCGACCGGGCCGTCGACCGGCCTCCTCTACCGGTCGACCGAGCGGCCGACCGGGAGCTCAATCTGGCCTGCTCAATGCTCCGTTTCTCGCTCCTTGATTTTCGATCTCTGTGCTAACTTCCTCTACTCCTCTACTCCTCTATCTCCTCTCTCCCTACAGTGAAGCAGATTAGGGACTCGTCGCTGTGGAGTCAGAGCTTCAATAAGGCCGTCCTCCTGCTGGCCCGTGCCGTGTGCAGCATTCACGCCCGGATCAGGATGATGTTCAGCGAGTATGTTTTGGGCCTGGAGACATCGAGTTCTGTTGTTTCTGGTCCGATTGCGAAGAGCAGTCAGCTTCAGAAGTCGGGTTTGATTGCAACGAGCCCTGGTGTGAGTTTGCATCGAGAAAGCCTGAGATTGCATTGTGGAGCCAATCCCGGGAAGCTCTTCTTCAATTGCCTTAATTTGGGCAGTTCGGATTCGTGGATTAACAATGAAGAAGACCATTGTTTTGAAACAGAGAATTCTTTTATACCTTTTAGTGGGGAGAACAAGAGTGTTAGTGGCATTAAGGTTAGTGAGTCGGGGTTTGGGCCGAAGAGTAGGTTGACGGTGCTCGCTCCACCTTCCACCATTGGTGGCTCATGCCTTGCTCTTCATTATGCCAATGTGTAATTATTATAGAGAAATTGCTGCGGTATCCGCATTTAGTTGGGGAAGAGGCAAGGGATGATCTTTACCAGACACTTCCCTCAAGCTTGAGGCTGGCTTTGAGAAAGAGCCTCAAGTCTTATGTCAAGATTCCGGTGATTTATGATGCTTCTCTCGCACATGATTGGAAGCAATGGAGAAGATATTGGGATGGTTGGTGCCGATGGCCCATAATATGATCTGGTGGCAGACTGAGCGGAACTTCGAGCAGCAGCAGATTCTGTTGGGGGAGAGTGTTTTGTTGCTACAGACTCTTTATTTTGCTGACAGACAGAAGACGGAGGCAGCAATATGTGAGCTTCTGGTTGGTTTGAATTATATTTGCCGGTATGAGCAGCAGCAGAATCCTCTGTTGGATTGCACCAGCAGTGTGGATTTTGATGATTGTATAGATCGGTAACAGATGCAATATGATTCAGCTGAAAGGTTATAGAAATGTGATGTCTTCTGCATACTGAGGATTTTTGCATTTTTTTAAATTTTTTTCACTGTAAAATATCCGATTGGTGAGGCATACACTTGGCTATTGGTTTTCTTGTTTGAGGTATGTAAATTCTGACTTACAGTGTACATAATCCAAGCTTCTTAAAAGGAAATTTTATGATATATTACAGTGATGAACTTTTGGGGTTATATGCAATAGTGGTGTGATTAGTGTTGATACTTATCTAGTTGATAGAATCTTTTTGTGGTCATTAGATATTTTTTAACCTATTTCATTTATTTTCTAGATGAATATAACAATTATATGCAATAGAGGAGGCTGTGTTGTGTAGTTTTTACTTGATAACCAATAAAAAGTTTTCATGCATGCAGCCAGATGTATGCAAATGAAGGTAACCAAGCTTGTACTAGCATGTGCTAACAATTTATACGCATATTTCTAAGCATTTCTCAGCTGTTACCTCCACTGTCCAAGGTAATATGCGCATTGCGAATTTTAGTGTGAACACCAAATTGTTTCCTTGTTGCTTTATTCTTTGTGTTATGAACACTTTTTTAGTTGGATTTCATCCATCAGTCTATCTTGTTTTATTTTCTGTGGATTATCAGATTACATAAATATGGGTAATGAATTATTACTCACTACTCTGTACATTTACTATTCAACTTGGTCCATTACGAGTAGTTTCATAAGATTATGTCTAAATTACATCAAAAGAAGTTTTAGAAATACGTAATCCTTCATCTTAATTTTATTTTGGATGTTGTTTTTCAGCTACTACACTTTAAACCATTGTTCATATGTCACTCTTTTCCCCAAAGTTTTAGCGAATGTCTTCTCTTTATTACTAATTTGTGCGCTTAGAAGCATCCCTTTAAGGATGCATATTTAGTTCCTATCTGTGTTGTGGTTGCACATTTGGTATGACATAGGCCTTCCATTATCTGTGGTTTGGTATGTATCCATTTGCTTCGCAAGAAATAGGCAACTTAGGAGAGTTCTAAAAGTATCAACCACGATGTCAGCCAAGGTTCTGACAAATTAAACTTCTTGATGTCAAACTCCAGTTAATGTTCAGTCTCTAAAGACAAGTTTGCTGAGTAAATTCTTGAGTTCAAACCCTGTTATTCTTCATTCTCTAATGATGATTCTTCTATTTATGCTTTAGTAGTGCCTTTAAGTTGTCTTCAGGTATTTCTTGAGGTTTGGATGGAATTAACCTTAATCCTACATCGCAGCGCACAGTGCAAGGGCAGTATTGTTCTCATGTGGTGAGTAAAATTTTTTGTAGTGTTTGCTGAATTATGTCTATCTTTTCCAGGATGCTTTAACACTTGGTTCTCAAACGTTACACATTTGGCTTGTTCATTTTTTCTTTTTTGTTTCTGAAGGGCAGCTGTGATTCCCTGTTCTTGTTAATATCTGTTTATTTTGGGATGAGAGTTTGCTGTTGTGAATTCGAGAGACGCCCTCTGGACCGGATCGACTGGGGCGGCGCAGTGAAAACTAACTACATGATCTACTAAGGCAACGAGAAGAAGAAAAGAAGAAGATATTCCAAAGTAGATAGAAAGCCTTAATATAACGTGATTTCACTGATCAAACAGATCGTGTGTACGTCCACGGGAGAATGAGGGAGAAACTTTATTAAAACTTTGGGGAGTACAATAAAAGTTACTTACACCTTACTCTGTGAAGATTACAAGTTCTTGATGGTCGTCAAGAACATTGTGGCTAAGCTTCTCTCACGGATCTCTCACCTAAATGAATTACACTTTTAGAAATTATAAATTCATTGGATTTCATTGAACGTCACCCCCAAGGAGTTATTTATAGACCATAAAACTTTCCTACTCCTAAGCAAACTTTATCAATACGAACAATCAACGCCTCAGAATAAAAAAATCCGAATCCAACTCGAATCTGGAAACAGATCTAGAAAAGAAAACTGTCAGACCTGACATTAGTCGACTAATACCATGTGTTAGTCGACTAGGCTCAAATACTAGTTGGCTATTTCGACAAAATTCGAGAACCTCAACTCTCTGTTGGCCAATCAAGTCGACTATACAATGTATTAGTCGACTAATCCATGTGATTAGTCGACCATACCTAATTTTAGTCGACTGGTAATGTGCACAGCTCCTTGTGCACGTCCGTTCTTTGATCTCTGAAGTTTTGTCTACCTTCACGACGTATTCCAGTCACAAATCCTAACAATCTCCCCTTTACTCAAATATGTCCAAGTCCAAGAATAACCACCATGCTTCATGTGCTCGCATCCACGCACAATTGAATAAAACTTGACTTCATCTTCATCTCACTCTCTCTTCTCCATAACCCCCTCATGGGGTTCACAACTTGATTAGGTCGAATTAGTTCAGGCCCAACTTGAAATTTATCACCCAACGATCTCCTTGATTCATACAGGATTTATGAGAATTTTCTCCACCATAAGAGTAACGATCTGGACTATTTTGTTGCGCGCCTAATCCCAATCTCTCTTCGGGGTATAACTGAACATCCAAGGTCGAAACCATTGTAGTATCCGATTGTTCCACAACTGCCACTTTCTAAGCCGAGGATAACTGTAATCTACCAACTGTAACTTTTGAATTTACAACATACACACATTGCCGACACGTTTGGCCTGAAACTTCATATGGGTCTCTTTGGAGACTTCCATAAGGCAACCCTTCCCCTTCTAGGAGAGATAAGATTGTACCTTAATTTGGGAATATGACGAACGCCTTAAAGAGTAGTGATGCATCAATCATGAGACCAAAACTGGATTGTTCCTTCGCCAATCACCTTGCTTGTAGCAGAATTCCCCATGAAGACTTCTTCCCCTTGAACCGAAGTGCATGAAGAGAACATCTTACTATGAGAAATAATGTGCTGTGAATATTTCAAACTCTTCACAGCCATATTTATTATAATAATAAATTAATCTATTAATTATTATGCGAAGGCAAGCGAAGCGGGAGCGTATCTAGGCATATCTAATATAAGTATAATAACGACCAACAAATGAATAACAATATATAGGCTCGCAACACATGAAACAATATGAGACAAGCAATGGCTATCCCAGAAAATGAGTACTCGCTAAACATAAAGTGAAGTATTCATAATTAATCAAGAATTTGTACTCGCATAACTTGTATCAAACATATGAAACCAATCACAATAACGGGTCAAGCACCAGCAAAACAAGTAACAATCCCTAGAATGAAACTCGCAACACAAGAAATAACATGAGAAAGCACTCGCCTAAAATCGAAATGTGACACCGAGCAAGAATCTGAGAAATCCGCGAACACGTGCACGCGCGCACGAGAGAGAGGGGGAGAGAGAGAGTTGTAGGAAAGTGAGAGAAAGAGAGAGGGAGTGTGTGCTGGATAAGGAGAGGGAGTAAATAAGGAATTAAAAGAAGGGGTAAAAGAGGAAAGAAAGGATAAAGGAAAAGAAGAAAAGAAAGAAAGCAAGGAACGAAGTAAAGAAAGGAGAGAAGAAGGGGCATGGTGGTCGGGATCTGGCTGCCGCCGGCGACTTGGGTGGCGCCGGCGTGCAGGAGCGGGGCGGCGCGCAGCCGGAGCCCTGGGGTGGAAGGGGGTGGGTATTGGTGATGTTGTTGTTGGTGTTGTTGTTGATGGTGAAGGTGGTGGTGGTTGAAGGTGATGAAGATGTGGTGGTGATGGAAGTTGGAGGAGGAGGAGATGGTGTTTGAGAAGTAGGAGTGGAGGAATTAGAGGAATTGAAGGTGAATGTTGGAGAAGAAAAGGAGACAGTGGTGATGGGTTATAATGAAATTGGAGAAGGGAGATATAAATTGACGAGGAGGGAGGTGGAGAAGAGGAGAGGAGAAGTTGGGGGAGAGGAGGCGCCAGCTAGGGGAGCGCGGCGACTGGTGGTGTTGGCGGCGGCGGTCAAGGAGAAGAGAGAGAGAGTGTTGGTGGGTGAGATGAAGGGGAGAGTTGGAGAAATTGAGAAGAAAGAATGATAGAATAGAAAAGAGAAGGAGAGGGCAGGGAGAGGAGAGGAGTATGGTGGAGGAGTGGGGGTGCTGCTGGTTGTGGTTATCGGCAGGGTATGGGGGAGAACGAGAGCAGGTAAGGGAGAAAGAAAAAGAAAAAGAGAAGAAGAAAAAGAAAGAAAAGGAAAGAAAGGAAAAGGAAAATTTTAAAGAAAAGGAAAAGAAATGTGAAAAATTTAATAAATAAATATATTATTAAATAATTAAATTAATAGAATAACATGGGAGTATTAAGTAGATTAGTGGAGAAGGAAAAAAGCAAGAAAAGAAAAGAAAGAAAGATAATATTATTATTTAAATCGGATAAAAATTTACTGTTTCAGAAACGTTCCAAAATTTTTTAAAAATAGAAAATATTATTTTAAGATGTATAATGAAATTAGATTTGAGAAATTCAATCTATTTTCAAATTAAAAATCCTGAAATCTTCCGGCGACACCGGCCGACATCAAAACTGGTCAAATTTTGATAAGTTCAGGAAAATCTCAAAAAATACATTTAGGTAGAAATGAGATTTTAAGAAGTAATGCGAAAGCCATTTCTAAAAATTTAAATCCATTTGAAAACTAAAAATTCGGGGATCGGTCAACGATACTGATCGACACCAGTTTTGAAGATTTTGCAGAATAATTTTGAAAAATTTTAGAAAATCATGAAAATCTAAAATATTGCAAAACAATATCTAAAACTGAAATCGGTCAAATTAAACTATCAGAATGGTCAAATCAGGTAGTACACTGGTATCGGGTCCTTAGTCCAGACCAGGGCTGACTCAAAGTCTGAGAATCCAGATCCGATACCAAATAATATAAACAATCACAACCCAAAAACAAATACGGAAAGAAAGTTGAAATGATACGTTCAAAAAATCGGGACACGTATCTAAGTACGTATTCCAGGAACGAGGTCCTACAATCTATCCACCTAACAAAAATTTCGTCTTCGAAATTTCTATAAGGAAGGAGATGAACACGGAAGAGACCAAGGTCAACGATAATAATATGATAAAGTGAGAAGGGTAAGGAAGATTACCAACTCAAGACGCAAAAGGTTAGGGGTAGCAGTTACAGTGACATCTTCAGGGCTCCTGCTCTGGATACTGAGCTCCTTATTCTTCCACTATCACATTTGACGCCTCGGCTTCTTCCGTTGACAAATTGTAAGCTTGGCCTCTTCCACGGTCGGCTCCAGCTCTTGCCTCTCTCTGCTGGGGAGGGAGTGAAGCGCTTCTGCCAACGGGCTCGGGGTTCCTTCCCAGCGGTGGTGCTGGAAGCGCTAGAGATGCTGGGGTAGTATTCCACGTCTTCTTAAACAGACAATCACTTATTGAATGATTGCCAGATACACATGTCAAACACAACCCATTCGCCCTTCAACAATTGCTTTGAATGTGTCCGGGCTTCAGGCAGTATCTGCATATCGTCTGCTAAGGGGGGAGGTTGGAATGGTCGCCTGACTATCGGGCCATTGCTAGGTCTGACTGGGTCTTCTTCATTCATCAACTGAAAGAGTCTCTAAAATGGCCTGTTCTGCATCTGGTTCTTGTCCTTCTTCTCCAGTCCCTGTTCTACTTCACGAGAAATAGAGAGAACCTGATAGTACGTCTTCAGCTGCTGAGGGATAAGAAACATATGAATGTCCATCTTCAAGTCCTTTTGAAAACTGCTGGCCCGCTTCTCCTCATTGGTCACCATGTAGGGTGCAAATTGATTGAGTCTCAAAAATTCAGCAGCGTACTCATCTACAGATTGGTTCAACTGCTATAACCTGATGAACTGCTCTTCCATCTCTTTCTGAGTCATTGCAGGGAAGAACCTCTGATAGAAACCCTTCGAGAACTGGTACCAAGCAATGGGTTTCTCCAATCTCGCTTATTCCGCGAACCAACAGGTTCTGGCCATATCTTTCAGGTGTATCTTGGCCACTTCAACCTAGTTCTCATCAAGGATCCGAGCTACCTTCAGAAGATCTTTCATGTCAATCAGCCACTGTTCGGCGTCCAACGGCTTCTCAGTACCCGAAAATGTAGCTGACTGCAGTCTTCTGAAATCGGACACATTACCAGGCCTCTACACTCTAGGTGTTGTCAATGACGCTTGCCACAGGAGTTCTGTCTGCTGGTGCTGACTCTTCATCATGCTATAAAGTACCCTCATTATGTTGTCGCTCTCTCCGTTAGAACTGTCACGAGAAGTGCTAGGACTGTTGCGTGTTCCCCGTCTTTTCATATCTGAATGGTTGAAGGGATGACGGGAGAAGTTGGAAGGAAAAAGATAGTAGGGTCTCAGGATCCAAGAAATATATTGCGAGGAAGGAATAGATAATACCGCACATGCGATTGAAATGTATATTCAAGACTCGTGCTCTCCAGTTGCAATTTAATATAACATTAATTTGCCGACCGATTGTACTGAAGATGTGAGAGCCTAAGCATTGATACCTACCTGTAATGCCCCGATTCCGCGGGTACGGAGACGTTACTGCGACATATATATGCAGGACGAAAATACCCTCACATATATACGCTAAGCGTTAATACAGGGAAGAATCATAGTGCGAAAGAACAATAGTAATATACATTCCAATAGAAAAATACAAGTACATAGTTATCACAGAGAGTGATACAATATTACAGAAATATTACATCACTAGAGAATACAAAAGTAAGATTTACAATAAGATATACATAATCAAAAGATGAGAGGTGCTCACGAGCAGCAGGAGGAGTCTCGACAGCCAATCAGGAGAAGAGCTGAGAGGAAGAGCTACGGTTACAATCCAAGCTTCTAGTGCGCTACTATGATCGCCACGGAAGGATCCGCTACGCTCCTCACTCTAAAATCTGGACATACGGGTCCAGGGTTGTCAGATGCAACCCAACAAGTACAAGAGATGAGGCCAAGTGGCGTGCATATTGGGCACATGTGTACATGAAAGGTGTATCGTGAATATAAGCACATATGAACATGAAATGAGACAGTAAGTAAAGTAAATATGAGAAAGCCAGTTATACAAGCCCAAAAGACTGATCCGTGAGATTAGTACGTCAAAGAAATAATTCAAATAAGGAAACCCTCCTATATATACCCTACACCTCACGTCACTGTAATCTGAGTTTATATAACCTATGTTGCCTTTATAATAACAGAATAAGGAAACGGTATAGAAACCCGAAAATAAGCAAGTTAAGTGATTCAACAAAGTAGCACAGGTATCATGTGTAAGTGCCGATCAAGATAATATATTGTGTCACAGGTCTCCCAAGTATAGATTAAGTGTGTCGCTAGTCAAATATCAGTAACATGTTATTATTATGTTATTAAGGCTCATCTGATTTGTATACATCGGTATGTGTCCCATTTCACATACCTCAACATACAGACCGAAGAGAAGTTATTGAAACTGATGGAGATCAACGAACCATGCTTAGAATGGGTCTCATATATGCCCGGGACAAGGTCAAGGAGTATTCCGTACTGAGCTAGAACGTACCGCTAGGTACCGGGACTTATTGTACGCCCGAATAGGAACAGGATGTCATCGGTCCCACAAGAATATGCCCAAGGGCGTATGGCACACCCGACAGGCAGGAGCGTAGGGGTGCCAGTACACCCCACGGAAACACCTGGTGGCCTCTAAGTAGAATCCTAAGTATGTGGCCGTGCGACACTTTAAGACCATCATAAACATGGAGACTATAATGGTGCTCGTCAGTTTTTCCCATTCCTGTGTAAGTTGTCTAATTATTACAATTGGGTCCATAATAATTAGTTTATGGGAATTAACAAGATTGTTATAACAGGAGGAACATGTTAAATACAAGAGTACATGAATTCAGGTATATGACAGGATAACAAGTGTCAAGTCCCCGTAAAATAATAATCATGAATGAGCAATGTAGTAGAGGTGTCCGGTGTACTAGTATCTAGTCAGGTGTCACAACATCAGGTCAAGAATATCAGTGCCATGTGAAAGTATGTCAAGTATCAAGTGATAGCATGTCAATATCAGGTGTCAGATATCAGGTATCAAGTATTGGTGTCAGGTACCTAATATGTCAGTGTCAGGTAAGTTGAATACAGAGCCACAATATCATATGTCAGGCAATCATCCAGTCATGTAACATGATACAGGAGGACAGTATAGTTAAACATTTCAAACTCTTCACAACCATATCTATTATATTAATAAATTAATCTATTAATTAGCTATGCGAAGCCAAGCGAAGTGGGAGCGTATCTAGGCATATCCAATATAAGTATAATACCGGTCTAATGAGTTATAATAATGACCAACAAATGAATAACAATATATATATGTCCGCAACACATGAAACAATATGAGACAAGCACTGGCTATCCCAGAAAATGGGTACTCGCTAAACATAAAGTAAAGTACTTGCAATTAACCAAGAATTTGTACTCGCATAACTTATATCAAGCATTATGAAATCAATCACAATAACGAGTCAAGCACTAGAAAACAAGTAACAATTCCTAGAATGAAACTTGCAACATAAGAAACAACATGAGAAAGCACTCACCTAAAACTAAAACGTGACATCGAGCTAGAATCCGGGAAATTCGCAAAAATGCGCACGCGCGCACGAGAGAGGGTGGAGAGAGAGAAAGAGAGATGTAGGAAAGTGAGAAAGAGAGAGAGGGAGTGTGTGCTGGATAAGGAAAGGAGGTAAATAGGGAATTAAAAGAAAGGGTAAAAGAGGAAAGAAAGGGAAAAGGAAAAGAAGAAAAAAAAGAAAGGAAGAAGTAAAGAAAGGAGAGAAGAAGGGGCATGGTGGTCGGGTTCTGGCCGCCCCCAGCATGCCGAAGCAGGGCGGCGCGCGGCCGGAGCCCTAGGGGTGGAAGGGGTGGGGTATTGGTGATGTTTTTGTTGGTGTTTTTTTTGATGTTGTTGTTAATGTTGAAGGTGGTGGTGGTTGAAGGTGATGAAGATGTGGTGGCGTTGAGAATTGGAGGAGGAGGAGATGGTGTTTGGGTGGTGGAAGTAGAAGAATTGGTGGAATTGAAGGTGAATTTTTGAGAAGAAAAGGAGATGGTGGTGATGGGTTATAATGAAATTGGAGAAGGCAGATGTAAATTGAAGAGGAGAGAGGTGGAGAAGAGGAGAGGGAACTTGGGGCAGAGACGACGCCGACCAGGTTAGGGCAGCGGCATTGGTGGTGTTGGTAGCAGTTGTCAAGGAGAAGAGAGAGGGTCTTGGTGGGTGAGATGAAGAGGAGAGTTGGAGAATTGAGAAGAAAGAATGAAAGAAAAGAAAAGAGAAGGAAAGGAGGGGGAGGGGGAGGGGGAGGGGTATGTTGGAGGAGTCGAGGGGTGCTGCTGGTTGTGGTCGTCGCAGGGTATAGGGGAGGACGGGAGCAGGTAGGGGAGAAAGAAAAAGAAAAAGAAAAGGAAAGGAAGGAAAAGGAAAATTTAAAGAAAAGGAAAAGAAATATGGAAAAATCAATAAATAAACATATTATTAAATAATTAAATAAATAGAATAACATGGGAGTATTAAGTAGAGGAGTGGAGATGGAAAAAGTAAGAAAAGAAAAAAGAAAAATAATATTATTATTTAAATCGGGTAAAATTGACTATTTTAGAAACGTTCCCAAAAATTTTCAAAATAGAAAATATTATTTTAAGATACCTGATGAAATCAAATTTGAGAAATTCAATCTGATTTTCAAATTAAAAATTTTAAAATATTCTATTGATACTGGTCGACACCAAAACCGGTCAAATTTTGATAAATTCAGAAAAATCTCAAAAATGTATTTAGAAAGAAAATGAGATTTTAAGAAGTAATATGAATGTTATTTATAAAATTCAATTTTGTTTGAAAACTAAAAATCCGAGGATCGATCAGCGATACCGATCGACACTGGTTTTGAAGTTTTTGCAGAATATTCTGAAAAAAATTCAAAAAATCATGAAAAATTTAAAATATTAGAAAACAGTATTAAAACTAAAATCAGTCAAATCAAATTATCAGAATTATCAAATCAGGTAGTATACTGGTATCGGGTCCCTGGTCCAGACTAGGACTGATTCTAAGTCTGAGAATCTAGATCTCATACCAAATAATATAAACAATCACAACCCAAAAATAATTATGGGAAGAAAATTGAAATGATACGGTCAAAAAATTAGGACACGTATCTAGGTATATATCCCGGGAACGGGGTGCTACATATCGAATCAGAGTTTAAGAAACCTCGTGCACATTTCTACAAAAGGAATAATGTTACTTAGAGATAGATTCGATCACGATTGTTTAAAAACAATAAACTTAAAATTGTCAATTTAAACCATGTATAAGATTGGTTAAATGATCCAAATTTAGTTGCTGAAAACTCTTTCTTCTCCCATACTCTCCTAGTAGGAGCAAGACACATGATATTCATCCAAGCACATGATATTCTTTGACACTTAATGGGCGCCATATCAAATCAGAGTTTAAGAAACTCCGTGCACCTTTCTACAAGAGGAATAATGTTACTTAGAGATAGGTTCGATCACAATTGTTTAGAAAATAATAAACTTAAAATTGTCAACTTAAACCGTATAACGGATAGGTTAAATGGATCTTAGTTGTTGTAAACTCTTTTTTCTCCCATACTCTCCTAGTAGGAGTAAGACACATGATATTCATCCATGCACGTGATATTCTTTGATACTTAATGGGCTCTATATCAAATCAGAGTTTAAGAAACCCCGTGCACCTTTCTACAAGAGGAATAATGTTACTTAGAGATAGATTCGATCACAATTGTTTAGAAAACATTAAACTTAAAATTGTCAACTTAATCCGTATATGGGATATGTTAAATGATCCAAGTTCAGTCGTTTTAAATTCTTTCTTCTCCGAGTCTCTCCTAGTAGTAGTAAGACACATGAAGATCGTCGAAGCACATGATATCTGATCTTTGACACTTAATGAGCGCTATATCGAATCAGAGTTTAAGAAACCTCGTGCACTTTTCTACAAGAGGAATAATGTTCCTTAGAGATAGATTTGATCCTAATTGTTTAGAAAACAATAAACTTAAAATTGTCAACTTAAACCGGATATAGGATAGGTCATTGTAAACTCCTTCCATTCTCTCCTAGTAGCAGTAAGACACATGATATTCGTGGAAGCACTGAGAAAAGATTATTGTCCTTAGTACCAAGGATCTAATCCAGCTCCATGAAGAGGATGTTAAAGAAATAGATTTGATCAAAATCAACGTTACAAAATTAACACAAGCTGAGTTGTGCATCCGAAGCTGCCTAATGACACTGTTCAAATAGTCTCCAAAACAGTCAAGATGTAGCAAGATAGCTCCCTCTTGCCACAAATAAAAGTTTTAGATTGAGTGGCCTAAAACAACTGGAGGATTAATTCACAATTACAAGATTCCTTCAACATAACAAGAAAACCAAAAGTTTATTTTTTTGGTTTAAGCATTTACCAACTCCTTCATCATCGCTCGCGTGCTAGGAATTTCAAATGGACAAATTTTAATCAACAACGGCTTAAAGAGTAGTCGTACCATTTGTTGTTGTATCCAAAATACAACACAAGTGTGTATGTTGCTCACACAAACACAACTCCTCAAGTCATCCATTTGGAGAAGGCTAACAACTCTTCGAGAAGGAAGGACGACGACCAAGTCCTGTACCGGCCGTGGAGAAAGTTCGCGGCTGAGATCCAAGATTCAACCCAGGGAGGAGTCCAGGTCTGGCTTGGGACATTCAACATGGCCGAGGAGGCCGCCTGGGCCTACAACCTGGCTGCCTATGCAATGCGGGGCCTGTGTGCAATGCTGAATTTCCCGAGCGAAGTGAATTCTTCCTATTCAAATTCTTCTTCGTCGTCGTCTTCTTCTTCTTCATCATCATCATCTACATCCTCCAGTGTTAGGAGATCAATGGGGAGCAGCATGGGAAGCAAGTGATGGAGCTAAAGTACTTGGATGACAAGTTGTTAGAAGAGCTACTTGAGTACGGACAGAAGAGTGGAACTTAAGATGCCTATAATTTGAGTGCTTGTGCTGTTGCATTAAGCTTTTGTTTTAACTTATTTTCATTACTTTTTTTTGCCACTAATGCTTTTTTTTTCAGTTATTTCCTTGAATTAATGACAAAGAGAACAATACAACTGTCGTTATTGTATAGTGATATCTTTTTTCAATACCGATATGTTCTAAACTAAACTGATTGTCATTGTAGCATAACAATGAAGTCTCTTTCTATATGAAATTACTAGAAAAAGGAAGAAAATAAAACCTAATTAGGCCAATGTGTTGATGTTTTGAAAAGCAAAGGCCATTTTTTTTCAAAAAAAAAAAAATCCTCAGTTGATAAATAATTCCAAAAATCAATTTTTCCTTAAATTTGTTTCAAAAATTGACATTTGACATGCTATGTCGGCACCACATCAACGGCGAGATGGTTCACTCCGCTGGTGTGGCGTCTACGCACATCGGAGTCAATTTTTGGTTCAGACGAAGCAATATTGTTTTTTTTGAATTTTGACCTTGTCTGGGGTTGGAAACCTTGAACAAGGCTAATTTTTTTTTTAATTTTGCTTTGTTCGAGGTTGCCAACCCCGGACAAGCAAAATAATTATTTTTTTTCATTTTCTCTTCTCTCTCCCTCCTCCTCTCCCCCCCTGTACTTTCTTCTCTAACGCACCCGCCGGCACGGCGGCAGCGGCGACGAGCAGCTGGGCTGCTGTTGCAGGGCTGTGACGACGAGGAGGGCGGCTGCAACAGCGAGCAGTCCTCGATGATTCATCGCTGCCCAGCAGCAGCCTCATCATCGGCCTCATTGTGCCGCCGTGCCCGGTAGGTGCGTTAGAAGAGGGAGAGAAATAAAAAAAAAGTTTTGATTGTTCGGGGTTGGCAGCCCCAGATAAAGCAAAATTTAAAAAATAATAATTTTGGCATTCCTAGTGTTGCCAACCCGGACAAGACGAAAATTCAGAAAAAAAAAATAATATTGCTTTGTCCGGGGTTATCAAACTCGGACAAAGCAATACCAACCCCGGACAAAACAATACACATGAAAAAAATATTTGCTTCATCCGGAGTTGTTAAACCTGGATAAAGTAAAAAAATTACACCCCACCAGCGCGAGCGCCACGCTGGCTGGGCGAACTGCCTCTCCGCCGACTTAGCGCCAACATGACATGTCAGAAGTTGATTTTTGAAATAAATTTGGAGAGTTCTCGATTTTTAAAATTATTATTAATTAAAAGTTTTTTAGAAAAAATACCAAAATAAATTCATGCATACTAGCTAGGATAAGTACACTATCCCGCCCAAAATAATGGGAGTTAACTGTTTTCAACATCAGCGTGGCTTTTTATGCAATAATTATGATGCCACACTGAGTAGGAATGGCTAACGGGACGAATCAGGTTGATTCGTCGAATCCATTACGAGACGGGTTGAAACCGTCTCGTAACAAATCCAAACGAGACGAATCAAGTAATCGGGGAACGAATCGGGTCTCTTGACCTGATTCGTTATCCGGATTCGCCGAGACGGGTTGGACCCGTCTCAGATTTTATTATTATTTTATTTTAAAATTTTCAAATTTACCACAATAAGCAATTTTTTGAGCTGTTGAGGGCTAAAAAATAAAAAACAAAATAGGGGTCTGAAACTAATTTTACCGTCTCACATATATAATAATATAGGACTTTAAAAAAAAAAAAGAAAAGGGAGGGATTGGGGAAAATTTTTCCCGACCCGATTTGTCCCGTGATTCGTCACAGGACGAATCTGACCAGTCCCGTTTAAACGGAATGAGTCAATTCAGGTTGACCCGCCCCAAAACGGGGCGGGTCCGGGTTGACCCGCAACCCGCCCTGTGCGACACAAACGGGTCGCATAGGGCGGGGCGGGACGGGTCAAAGCGGGTCGACCCGCCCCATTAGCCGTCCCTAACGCTGAGCTATTGGAAATGTTCTCTGCGAGTGTGGGCTCCTTACCAACTCATTTGTTTGGAATTATTTGCTTCCTAACTCAACTGGTGCCTAATGGGGATAGGGAATCGTACATGGATCGCAAGAAGCCTCCAAGGTGATTGCTAGCATCAAGAGCCTGTTTTTTTTTTTTAAGGAGAAGGAAGAGAGAAGAAGAGGGGGTGGGGGGAGAGAGAGAGAGAGAGAGAGAGAGAGAGAGAGAGAGCTAACAGGGGTTTGGAAAAGATAGTTGTGTTTAATTTTGCAAATTTTGAAAGAGATGTGGAGAGAGGATCCAAATCAAGATGAAAGAGTTCTTTAACTCTTGTTGGAGGGAGATAAAAAAAATTGAAGCCAAGGTAATCAGAAGCAAGTAAAGACATTGGGTCGGTGGTGTTGGGAAATAAGAAGAATTAACTGTGAATCTTTGAGTTGAATTACGGCGTGATCCGTTGATAGAATCAATTGGATAATGGTTGAAGTGTATTCTCCTTCCATTAGGGATGAACGTGATATATTCACATCTTCAATTTTGACTTCGAATGAATGAGATATTCAAGTCTAAAGTTTGCCTAATTTAAAAGTCAAAAGGAGACTAATGGTAGCTAAAAGTATTTAGTCCCACATTGGCCATGAGATGAAAGTTTGAAGTGTTTAAATAGAGAAAAATGCGAACAAAGGGTGTACCCTTTGGGTACTTGGAGTTTTCGTGTGCGATTAGAGGGAAACCATGTCCACACGCGCACATGCGTGCGAGAGCGGTACATCGGATCGTACCCGCTTCGCTATCCGAATCCGAATCGAAACAGCGCAACGGCTGACAGGAAACCGTCGCGAACAGTTGGGCGGTTTCGGTCCGGTTTCTGTTCAGACCGAACCGTTGCAACCGTTCGGTCGGGAAAGGACGGATTTGCCCCTCCCGGAATGCTATAAATAGGGCTCATTTTCTCTCATTTAAACACACAGACAGAAACGTACGGTGATTTGGTAGTGCTATCCAAATATTGGGAGACCAGCGTCCAGTACTGTTAGCACTATAGCGGGGGACGAATTGTCTTAAAGAGATTTCACTATAAGCGTACCTCACTCCAAATACTGTATAAGTGAATTAATTTTCTTTATACAGGGGTTACACTGATATTCAGTATACTGTAATTAAGGAACGTTCTATTGAACGGAAAACCTCCTACCTGATATTCACTGACCTGACCAATTAGAACGAAAAACCTCCTACCTGATATTCACTGACCTGGCCAATTAGATCGGTGACATTGATTAGTTGTCAGATTCCTACCTGATATTCACTGACCTGGCCAATTAGAACGGAAAACCTCCTACCTGATATTCACTGACCTGGCCAATTAGATCGGTGACATTGATTAGTTGTCAGATTGATCCTAAAAAATAACAGGTGGACCGCCCCTGCAGAAAATGTGCACACATGAGTGGTCAGTCGACGGTCGACCGACCCACTCTCTGAGATTTAACAGAGAGTGGGGGACCTTGCACCAGTTGATCGGCCGGTCGACCAGCAGTCGGGTTCTGGTAGTCGGTTGTGAACCGACTTACTCTATTTCCCTCTCTCTCTTCTCTATAAATAGCGATGTGTGTTCATTATATTGGACATCAAGAAATTGTGAGAAACATCTTTCTTGTAAAAGTGTATTAATCATCGATGGATCTCTTCTGCCCCAGGGACGTAGGCAAGATTGTCGAACCTCATTATATCTTTGCGTTCTTCTCTTTGCATGATAATTTGTGTTCATGTGGTCACTGGCGGACTCATTAGTTGGCTGGGCGGGCTGTAGCCCGGCCCAGTTTTTCACATATTGCTTTAAATTCTTTTTAATTTGATTCTTTTTCATATATTGTCTTAGCCTTCTTTTATTTTGATATCCTTTTGAAAAATTTATTTCTTATTCTGCTCATGATTTAGTGGAGAGTATTATTTTATTCTTTTGGCAAATTCATATAGTTCGTAAGTATATTTTATAAAAAATTGCAGCCCACCCCGAATTTTTTTCTGATTCCGCCCCTGCATGTGGTTGTTCTTTGTGGACTCTCCCACTTCCAACAAGAGGGAGATGGAAGAAGAAAGGAGAAAAAGGAGAGGAGAAGCGGCGAGAGAGAAAGAAAAGAAAATTGTCACCCCGCGAGCTTCAAGCGCTCTGCAACCCGAAATCAGAGCGGAAGAAAAATCGCAACTCAGTTGGCCACGTCAGAGCCAGTCGGATCTATTCTGAGCTCATCACCCCCTCTTCCGAGAGAACTAAATAATATAAATTTTATTGAATTTTCAGGTTCAATCTGTGTAATAATCCATACATGGACTCAATAAACAATAAGATTCATATTTTAGAACCTGTGGCCTTTTGCATAAGATACAGATGATTTAAGGTGCATATTTGGATCGGTTATTTGGCCCATTTCTTCCATTGTTAGTCTCTGAAGAAATTATAATAAATACTTGCAATAAAAAGATATAAAACGTAGTTAATAAATAGAAAAGCTTCATACTTCGAGCTCTTACCCTAAACATTGACATTTGCAAAATCTTTATTGACATAATTAGAAGTTTCAGAAATCGTTCAAAGTATTGTATCACATGGCATACCTCTTGTCAGACCACTTCGAACCAGATGTGATTCTCAAAATTCTGTATGAATTCTTTCTTTTACATACTGAGTAATATCCTATGATGAAAAAGGACAGCATTGACCACTACTTTAACCACACTAAATCCTCCACAATAATGTACAAATATAAATGTTCTCTATACATCTATAGCTTGATAGAGGGATATTTTTCTGAAATTCTGTTGAACAATTCTTAAAATTCTTGAATCTTTTATTACTACAAGTATATTGGGCACGTGCTATGCACGTTGAAATGATTAAAAATAAATTAATAGAAAAATAATATTATTTTTATGCTGATTAGTATTATCAATAATTATTATTAATATATAGTGTATTAAATAGTATAATAAATTTTGATTTATTTATACCACAAGGTAATAAGAAAATGTTTCAATAATATTTTTATATGAATTTAAACATGAGATTTATATATATATATATATATATATATATATATATATTATATATATATATATATATATATAAGAGATAAAATAAAATATCAAGTGATGGTTATCAATTATCATGTACTTATCCAAAAAGAAATAAGATATAGGAAATAAAATTCTAATATTTCTAGGGGGATTTCTTTTCAGTTCCTAAATCAAATTATAATTAGGAAAAACTCACTCATATAATTTTATTCGCTTCAGCAGCCTTCTTTTTTAAAGTAAGAATGTGTAACCACATTTCAAGCGCTGAAGTGCTCATCATTGACGAAAAACGAGAATGCCTCTAACTAATTACTTCAAAAAAGCGAACTGATTCCAAAATGTCATATTTCTGAGGACTGCGGGTATGATCGCAGTCCTCACAAAATGATCGCAATATAAATGACTTGGACTATGATCGCAGTCATGTCTTATTTCTGAGGACTGCGACCATGATCACAGTCTTCACAAAATAATCACAGACCTCACAAAATGCACTATTTATGAGAACTGCGACCAGAATCTGATCCCAGCCTCACAAAATGCACTGATTATGAGCACTGCGACTATAATTGCAGTCTTCACAAAGATGTTATGTTTCTGAGTCTTTATAAGATTGCGGTCATGATCACAGTCCTTTTATTAGAACTGCGATCAAGATCGCAGTATTCACAAAAATCCTATATTTGAGTCTTTATGAGGACCGCGACCATGATCGCAGTCCTAAAAGTAGACTGCGTCCTCATAAAATATCCTATTTTTGAGTTTTTATGAGGACTATAAGGACTGCGTCCTCATAAAATGTCCTATTTTTGAGTTTTTATGAGGACTGCGATTATAATCGCAGTCCTTACAAATGCCATATTTCTGAGTCAGTCCTCACAGAGAACTGCAATCATGAGTCGCAATCCTCATATCAGCATCACCGTCATCAGCAAACCTCTGTCCACTAGCATCGAATAACCCTTAATGCTTTCTAAATCTAAACACAAAAAAAACTCACCGCGAGCACGAACAAACGAGATTCGCAAAAGGTCGACCCGTGAATAACTCTGCGTCGAGGTCAAGGTTGAGAGGAGAGCAACATTGGGGGTGATGTGGAAGGATAAAAGAGGAAATAAAATATACAAAGAAGTGGTGTTGGGAGGAATCATTTTATGCTGACAAAGATGAGGCTTCAACGAATAAAATTATAAATCTCAGTTTTTCTAATTATGAAGCGAAGTAGGTGGCTGTAGCAAAATTTTTCGTATTTCTTATGATTTTATAAATTGAAATTTTTTTTCAAAACTTAATTAATACAAAAAATTTGTGATTAATTTTCTTCATTTAATTATGAGTTTTCCCCCTAAAAATAAGACTTTTTTATTTGTAAGGATAAATTTAGATATGTCTATTATTTTTATCTTGTATATAACTGTTTGGGCGCTTTAGATTTATCTCTCTAGTATATAATGACTTTCTCATTAATTGCTAAGTATGTAATTTAAAATTGAAAGAAATATATGTTAGACTTATTTGAATTAGAGTCTAAATTAATTTCAGCCTACACAAGTCTAATTAGATTTATACACCTATCTCTATAAGGCTATGTTGTTGGAACTGTAAGATATTTCCTGATTCGATCCATACCCTATTTCCTATCTCATATCATAACACACGTGCAATTTATGTTAGTCAATATATTAGGTGTGTCTAATAGGTGCACTAAGTTATAAAGGTCGGTGGTGAAGGTTCACCTAGAGGGGGGTGAATAGGTGATGGCTAATCTAATGGTCACTTAATGATGAATGATGCAAATAATGCGGAAGCAAAAAGCAATAATGACCTAATAAAATTTTTTACACTAAACACTATGTATAACACAAGAGTGTTGCCGAATTCCCCGTGATGGGCTCTGGACAAACTCCTCTAGATTCCCCTTGAATGGGTTGAGGTGCCGCGTTGGCTCTCTTGGTTGAATACAAGTGTTAGCAACAAACCCACGCAAGTATATCAATATGAGCACAAATGAATATCTAGCATATAAAGATGAGCACAATAAAAGTATGCAAGATATAAAAGAGACAAAGAGAGAGAGAGAGAGAGTAAGCAATCGCAAACACAAGGGTATGTTTCGAGGTTCGAGCACACTTGCTCTACATCCCCGCCTTCGACACACGAAGGATTTCCACTATGCAAGATCCCAATGGATCTCTCCTCGGTGCCGCAACACCTACAAGCCCTCAGACTCCCTAGTCCCGTACACACTGCAAGCCCACCGGCTCGCCGAAGCCGCACCTCAAACACGAGTTCGCACCCGAACCCGAAAACACCAAGTCCTCACTAGGACCCAAACAATCACGAGCACACTTGCCCGTCTCCTCAAAGAACAAATGAAGTCTTTGGTGATCACAACACTTTGATCACCTAAAGCACTCTCACTACAACACACCTATAGGATGTATAATCAATGGATAGCTCAAGTGTGATGTGAGAAAAATAAGGATGTGAAAGGTGAGGAAAACTCAAAGACTTTCTTTTAACACTCTTGATAAAACTTCCCTTTAGATAGGAAATATTTGCTCTCTATTTTGTGGAGAAAACCCTTTAAAAGTCTGAGAAAAACTGGCTCTAAGAGACTCCAAAATCTTGTCTCAAAACAATGACCAAACCCCAAATTTATAGGCCAGAAAAATATAGCCGTTGGGGTCTGTCAGAACTGCCGGTCGACCGGCCCGGTCGACCGCCAACGGTCGGATTTCTGACCGTTGGAGCTACCGGTTGACCGATCCGGTCGACCCAGAAAAACAGAGAGCAAGTCTCTGAATTCCGGTCGACCGCCCCGGTCGCCTGGCGCACTGCCAGATCAAACGTGCACGTCCGTGCACGTCGGTCGACCGACCCGGTCGACCGACTTCAGGGTTAGTCGACTTATAAGCTAGTATAAGTCGACTAGCTGAAGCCTGAAACAATTTTTCTAGGATTAAAAAGTTTGTCTTTTTGGCTCAAATAAAATCCCATAAAATACTTAAAAATCTACAAAAATAGTTTAACCAATATACTTTGATATACAAACATGCTTGCACAAAATCGAGGCATGTTATAAAAGATTGGACTATTTTTGTAACTTGGAAATATTTGGCTCATGATAAAAACTGTATTTTCCAAAACAATATTTTCTAAACTTTGTTTTTCACAAATCTTCATCAAATACAAAAACAAGATATTCTTTTAAGGCATAGTGTGTATGGATATGATCCACTACACAATCATAATGAAATATCTTTGTTTTTGTCATAAGGCTCTAAACTTGGTTTTGGTTTAAAGATATGAATATGAGAAATACCAAAGACCAAAATATGATATTTTTCCAAAATGAAAATCTTTTCTAAATCTGAAAATTCTTTTATGAAAACAATTCTATCAAGAGTGTGTATGTATATGTGTACTTGAGCAATCCACCAACTATCTATCCTTTACATTTTTAACTAAAACAAAACAAAATCTTATACCTAGACACAAGTCTTCATCTTCTTGAAGTCTTCACTTGAAGGCTTCTCATCTTCTTGACTTGGTCCAAACTTGATCCATAGAGCTAGATCCCTCTTGAGTACTTGATGAGATCTTGATGCACAAGCTCTTGAATCAACCGGTGCTAGCTCCAAAACTTGACTTCAAATCCTTTATTGAAGCTCCACACCTACTAAGATCTTGATAACAAATCTGTCACTAATTAAACACAAGATCATTAGTAAACATAACTTCATGAGTTGATCATCATCAAAACTAGAGTGATGGGCCTTTGGGCCAACAATCTCCCCTTTTTGATGATGACAAAACACATGAAGTTATATATGCATGGATTAAAGTAAAGCTTCAAAGAAGCTCCCCCTTAACTCATGCATAGCATAAAATAATAAATATATACAATGAAGCTCATAAACATGTATGCAAATGAATGACATGTATGCAAATACAACATGTCAAATAATCATAAAACTCATCAAGTTCTTATCTCCATTCATTTGTAAAACAAACATATATGCATATAAACAAGGAAGACAAATACTTCTCCCCCTTAAGCAATGAAAACATGCATATAAACTCAAATACTTCTCCCCCTTTTTGTCAATCATCAACAAAGGGTTCAAAGTAAAATCATTCAAATAAAATTTTCTCCCCCTTTTTGTCATAAACAAAGAGATCAATTAAAGGGTAATACAAATCAACAAAATGTTTTTTTTTAATTTTTTTTTTTAAACAAAATTGTAAAGGTATCAGAGCTTTTGTAAAAACAAATAAATTTTAAGATACCAAATTGAAAGTAATTATTTTTGTAAAACATATTGATACCAATTGACATTTAACAAATATGAAGTTGAAGCATATTGATACCAATAGTAAACATAATGATCAAATTTTTATTTTTCATCAAAAACTTTGTGCTTTTTAAAAAAATGTGGACCAATTGAAAGTTAAGCACATGAAAATCATATATATGTATGAAAAATGAGTATACCAAGTGAAATTAGTACATACATATATAAGAAACAAAATATGAGTATATACAAAATAAGTTCATATTGATACCAATTGAAACAATTCAATGATACCAATTGACATAACAATAAGATCAAGTGTATATCTCAAAACCTTACCATCCCTTGATATGCACAAGGTAAAAGATTTTCAATGAAGTATACAAGGCATAATCGCCCATCCATCCTCCCATAGATGGTAGGGTTTTCAAAAATAGATTTGAAAAATAAGCTTTGTTTGAAAAACTCTACCAAATGAAGAACAATTAACTAGTTAAAATAATTTTTTTGAAAAACTAGTTAAAGATCCTTCAAAAACATGAAATCAAATATTTTTTTATTAAAAAAATTTATATTTCAAGATATATGTATGTTTTGACAACACAATAAGTATACATACATATCTCTTAAACATAAATGAGTCCATATAAAAAGATTTGCATTAAAGGCAAATGACTCAAGAGGTATACATGTATATCTTAAAGTTTGACAAAATACACATATACATGAAATGAGAGCACATGATCATAAATCAAATCCAAAGAGTGGGAATATAAGTTTAAAAATGTATGTATCATCAAAACCAAGCAATACAAGCACATTTCATGGGTTCAAATAAGCATTCAAGCACAAATATAAATAGATTTATTTATGGCTCACGATATGTACAAGTATAACTCCTAGTGTTGACAAAACTAACATATAAACTAATATTCAAATCATGAAGCATCAAATAGAATCATGTGTCAATCTCAAAAATTATTTGAAGAATAAATAACTAGTATAAATTGTTTTTGAAAAACTAGTTAAAGATCCTTCAAATATATCAAATCTTATGTTTTTCATAAAACATAACTAGATACACAAACATTTAAGCACTCATGGTCTATAAGGCTCAAAAATAATTTTAACAAAAGTGTGAGTGTTAAACGATCATGTAAATAGCATTTTTATGAAAATAGTCAATGAAGCTCAAAAAGATCATAAGTCACATTTTTAACAAAACACGAAAAATCATTTTTCATCAAAACACTAATCTTCATGGTATATGTATGATTAATCCAATCCTAACAATACACATACATATCCCAAATCTAAAAGAGTCTATTAAAGATGTTTGCATGAAGGCAAGAGACTCACGGGTATACATGTATATTTATTAGATTTGAATTAAAAATACATATACATGAAGTAAAGCATAAAATAGGTAAAACATGTATAAAAGAGAATCATCAAAACTAGTCTATACATATGCATATAGTGGATACAAATGAGCACGAAGTTCAAATATATATGAGTCAATTGTAGTTCACTATTCATATATGTATAAATGCAAGTTTGACACATTCTACATCTAAGCATGTAAATACCTCATGAAGCACAAAAATACATAAAACATGAACATGCTCAAAATAATATGAATGAACAAGCATGAATCATGAATAAAAGGGAGTTTAGAGTTTGTTACCAACTCCAAAGCTCCAAATATGATGGTTGTCCCACCAAGCTTCCTTGATAGCGATGCATCCCAAAGTATGTCCATCATGTCCAAAGTGCATCCACTACCAAGGCACCAATCCTCTCACGTTTTGTGAGAGCCCTCACCTACATCAAAAGCAAATGGTGGGGGTTTTGGTACCCATATTTTCTTGGGTCCACGGGGGTTAGTCTTATGTTGAGGAACCCAAAAATTTTTATTTTTAGCAAAATTTAAAGCATTAATTCTATCATAACAAAATTTTACTAAATGGCCTTTGCGGCCACAATGTGTACATTTGTACACCTTATGATGCTTATGTGTGTTGGTGTGATCATGACGTACAACATAAGCATGATGAGAATGATGTGCATGAATGTATGGAGTTTGTTTCTTTGAAAACATAGACTCCAACCTAGAATGATCAAAAGCACATTTGCTCAAGGTTGAGTTCAAATTATTAATTTTATTTTTCAAAAGATTAATCTCACTATCATCAATGGTGCCATGTAAAGACATGTGAGATATGGAATCATTTTTCTTCTTTTTAGAAACTTTAACTTTTTCTTTTTCTATTTCTTTTTCTTTTTCAAAAATGTTCTTTTTCAAAGAGTTGTTTTCTTGAAAAACAATTTCCTTTTGAGTTTCCACCAAAATAATTTTATCTTTCAAAATCGTGTTCCCTTCACACAAATCATTTAATTTAGACATAAGGGAAACATTTTCATTTTTCAAAAACTTATTTTCTTTTCTAAGCATGCAATGTTAGATTTAAAAGAATCTTGTTCTATATGCATGCAATCAACTTTCTTTTTCAAATTTTTATTTTCCTTTTTAATCATGTCATATTTATCAAGCAATAATTGACAAAAAGTAGATAGCTCATCATATGACATGTTATTATCCTCATCCTCGGATTCGGAAGTTACCTCAAGGGGGTTATCCCCTTGGACCATATAGCACACGTTGGAGGTGTCGCTTCCAACGTCCGAATCGCTCCCCGCATAGTATTGATCTTTTTCACCGAGGGAGATGAGGGTATTCCAAACTACAAAAGCCGAATCAAAGTTAGAAACCCTAGATAAATAATCATCATTTAGGGTTGACTTTAAAGTATGAAGGGCTTTTGCATTAGCCTCAAGATTCTTACCATCTAAACAATATGCATTATTAGTAGTGGTAAGATAAACATGATAACCTAAGGCTTTGAGGTACAAGGACATCTTCACCTTCCATATATGGATGTTAACAATGTCAAACATGGGTGGTGACATGAAGTCCATGGTGTGTGTACAAAAATATAGTGATTAGCCTAAAATGAGGATCTTTTACTCTAGGTTGTTAGACCCAAAACAGAGTACCAAGCTCTGATACCAATTGAAGGTTCACCTAGAGGGGGGTGAATAGGTGATGGCTAATCTAATGGTCACTTAATGATGAATGATGCAAATAATGCGGAAGCAAAAAGTAATAATGACCTAATAAAACTTTTTACACTAAACACTATGTATAACACAAGAGTGTTGCCGAATTCCCCGTGAAGGGCTCTGGACAAACTCCTCTAGATTCCCCTTGAATGGGTTGAGGTGCCGCGTTGGCTCTCTTGGTTGAATACAAGTGTTAGCAACAAACCCACGCAAGTATATCAATATGAGCACAAATGAATATCTAGCATATAAAGATGAGCACAATAAAAGTATGCAAGATATAAAAGAGACAAAGAGAGAGAGAGAGTAAGCAATCGCAAACACAAGGGTATGTTTCGAGGTTCGAGCACACTTGCTCTACATCCCCGCCTTCGACACACGAAGGATTTCCACTATGCAAGATCCCAATGGATCTCTCCTCGGTGCCGCAACACCTACAAGCCCTCGGACTCCCTAGTCCCGTACACACCGCAAGCCCACCGGCTCGCCGAGGCCGCACCTCAAACACGAGTTCGCACCCGAACCCGAAAACACCAAGTCCTCACTAGGACCCAAACAATCACGAGCACACTTGTCCGTCTCCTCAAAGAACAAATGAAGTCTTTGGTGATTACAACACTTTGATCACCTAAAGCACTCTCACTACAACACACCTATAGGATGTATAATCAATGGATAGCTCAAGTGTGATGTGAGAAAAATAAGGATGTGAAAGGTGGAGGAAAACTCAAAGACTTTCTTTTAACACTCTTGATAAAACTTCCTTTTAGATAGGAAATATTTGCTCTCTATTTTGTGGAGAAAACCCTTTTAAAAGTCTGAAAAAAACTAGCTCTAAGAGACTCCAAAATCTTGTCTCAAAACAATGACCAAACCCCCAAATTTATAGGCCAGAAAAATATAGCCGTTGGGGTCTGTCAGAACTGCCGGTCGACCGGCCCGGTCGACTACCAACGGTCGGATTTCTGACCGTTGGAGCTACCGGTCGACCGACCCGGTCGACCAAGAAAAACAGAGAGCAAGTCTCTGAATTCCGGTCGACCGCCCCGGTCGCCCGGCGCACTGCTAGATCAAACGTGCACGTCTGTGCACGTCGGTCGACCGACCCGGTCGACCGACTTCAGGGTTAGTCGACTTATAAGCTAGTATAGTCGACTAGCTGAAGCTTGAAACAATTTTTTTAGGATTAAAAAGTTTGTC
Source organism: Agave tequilana (assembly GCA_038442645.1). Taxonomy (NCBI): domain Eukaryota; kingdom Viridiplantae; phylum Streptophyta; class Magnoliopsida; order Asparagales; family Asparagaceae; genus Agave; species Agave tequilana. Next base: position 39,410 of record JAVJIF010018671.1, on the reverse strand, counting down.
TTTTTGGCTCAAATAAAATCCCATAAAATACTTAAAAATCTACAAAAATAGTTTAACCAATATACTTTGATATACAAACATGCTTGCACAAAATCGAGGCATGTTATAAAAGATTGGACTATTTTTGTAACTTGGAAATATTTGGCTCATGATAAAACTGTATTTTTCAAAACAATATTTTCTAAACTTTGTTTTTCACAAATCTTCATCAAATACAAAAACAAGATATTCTTTTAAGGCATAGTGTGTATGGATATGATCCACTACACAATCATAATGAAATATCTATGTTTTTGTCATAAGGCTCTAAACTTGGTTTTGGTTTAAAGATATGAATATGAGAAATACCAAAGACCAAAATATGATATTTTTCCAAAATGAAAATCTTTTCTAAATCTGAAAATTCTTTTATGAAAACAATTCTATCAAGAATGTGTGTGTATATGTGTACTTGAGCAATCCACCAACTATCTATCCTTTACATTTTTAACTAAAACAAAACAAAATCTTATACCTAGATACAAGTCTTCATCTTCTTGAAGTCTTCACTTGAAGGCTTCTCATCTTCTTGACTTGGTCCAAACTTGATCCATAGAGCTAGACCCCTCTTGAGTACTTGATGATATCTTGATGCACAAGCTCTTGAATCAACCGGTGCTAGCTCCAAAACTTGACTTCAAATCCTTTATTGAAGCTCCACACCTGCTAAGATCTTGATAACAAATCTGTCACTAATTAAACACAAGATCATTAGTAAATATAATTTCATGAGTTGATCATCATCAAAACTAGAGTGATGGGCCTTTGGGCCAACTGGTGGGACCTGATACTACTCTCTAATTTGGGTTAGGGGCATTATGGGAAGGCCACTAATCAAAAGATTATATATAGAGAGGAAGTCCCTCTCTGCAGCCATGTATTATTGTCCACCCATAGGAGGCTAGGTTTAGCAGAGAGAAGTCTCTCCATCTCGTTTCCTACTACGAAATCCAGATCCGGGTACAGTTTATCATCCTTCGAAAAGGTATGTTATCTAAAGCCCCAACTCAAGATCTATTATACATGATTTGATATCTATACATAGAGGCAATTGATCATGTTCTGTTTATATTAATTCTAACAAGTGGTATCAGAGCCTTATTATGCTATTTGTGTTATTGAGATCTTATCATGTATGATCTGTGAGACTATTCCCGGCAAAGAAAAATAATAGTTGACATATGTGTTTTTATGGCGGCTTTGTTTTTATGGATTAATTTTTGTGCGCTGTAACATTGAGTGATCTGGCTATACATAATTATGTTTTGCTGTTATTGAGATGCAACATGAAATTCTCTCTTCAGATCACCCCTTAAGCATGTGATCAAATATCGATGTATAATGGTTGTTATGCTTTAATTAGTGATTAATAACTACTTTACAGCATCATGCTGCGGCGTGTTTTCGCCAATGCGGCTTTGGTTCTCATAACACGAAAGTTTGTTGATATTTAGCAATTCACAACTAATGATTTTGCAAAATGCTTATCAAACTTATTGTTACTGTTTGGTCGTTGAGCACTTGTGTACTATTTACTAATAAAGGGGAAAAGTGCTTCTTATATATATATATTATATATATATATATATAATATATATATATTTGTTGATATTTAGCAATTCACAACTAATGATTTTGCAAAATGCTTATCAAACTTATTGTTACTGTTTGGTCGTTGAGCACTTGTGTACTATTTACTAATAAAGGGGAAAAGTGCTTCTTATATATATATATATATATATATATATATATATATATATATATATATATATATATATATATATATATATATATATATATATATATATATATATATATATATATGGCTATCTGTACCTCAGCCTGCGGGCTGAGAGAGTTTTCTCAGCCTGCGGGCGTGGCAACATCACCGCCCCACATCTGTTAAAAAATTTGGCGGACAAAATCCTGTAAAATCCCGCCCAATTTAATGCCAGTCAACTCAACATTTTATTTTTCGAAAATACCCTCCATCACAAACTTTTACCTTATTGTAAAAAAATTAGTCTTCCAAAAAAATTTACAGCTCTTCAACTTCAAACGGCGGTTCTGATCCAATTTGTTCTTTTCCTTCAAAAATTTCATCCGTTTTTGGAAAAAATTATTTGCAACTGATGGCGCCTAAGAAATCATCCGTCGAAAAAGGTACTACAAAATAGATATTTTCAAAAATTTTTAGGGTTTTGTGTATTTTAAAAGTTTTAAATTTTTTCAAGATTTATTTCTGAAGTCGCATTTTTTTTAAATTTTTTTTAAATATTGGAAACATGGTCGCAATTACGAAAGAGATTTTCAAACTTTAGACGATAAAGGTCCTATTTTTTGAAAGTTTTTATTATTTACTTCTATTTTTACTGTGTCGCAGTTCAGATCTGTGCGACTTTGGAAAATTTTTTTTTTTTTACCTTTCCTTGTGGACGAATGCGACGTTGGTCGCAGTATATGAAATTTACTTTTTTTTTCTCACATACTGACGACATGGGGTCGCAGTTGTTTAAATAAGAGTTGTAGTCTCAAGTCTTCACCAAGGTCGCAGTTTATTTTAAATAAATGTTTTTATCAAACTTGTGTCGCAGTTGTTTCTTTTTGAACTGTAGTCTTATGCGACCTTGGTCGCAGTGTTGGCCTGGTCGCAGTTGTTCTGATTTCACTGTAGTCCTATGCGACCTTGGTCGCAGTGCGACCTTGGTCGCAGTACATGTAGTGCGACCCTAGATTGCAGTGTAGTCCTGGTTCTAGATGTTTTTTTTTGCAATACATGACTGCGACCGAGGTCGCAGTTTATTAAAAAACAAATATGCTTTATATTCCCTTATAATTTTTTAATAATCATTGGTCTAAAGTGTTTAATTTTTCTTCCTACGTAGGTAAACAACAGATACAGGTTCGTCCTCTGAGATCAAGCATAAAACCAATGTGCCAGTTAATGAAGAAATTTAAAGAGTACATACCGGCTGATTTCGTAGAGGCGATGAAGAATACCCCATTTGGCCCAATCTTCATGGCGTTCTACAATGAAGAATTTGGGGCTGAAAAGACACTAAAATCAAACGTTGCCGTGCTGCGTATTTTAGACCAGTATGACAGGAATACAAGGATCTTTACAATTGGGGGCAAAGAGATTGAGTTAACAGTGGAGGATGTTGCCCTTACTTTTGGTCTACCTGTCAATGGGGTAGATTTTGTGATGAATAAGACATGTACGCTGAAAGATAGAGGGGTTATAAAACATTTTTTCCCCAATATAAAGAAGATCACAAAAGTATCTATTGAGATGCTTTGGATAATCTTCTTGTCAAGAGAAGGAGGAGGGATATATTAGATGTGACACAGGATGAACAATCTGAGCAGCAATTGTCTATAAATGAAATTATAAGAGACATAAATAGACTTGCAGCTCAAGACTTTACCACATTAGTCATCCTATACATGTCGGCCACTCTTTTCTTCTCTGGCAGTAAATGCACGGTGCCGTGGTATATTGTGGAACTGATTGTCAATATGCAACTAATGAGGACAATATGCTGGGCAAAAGCTGTTTGGCAATTCCTGATTGACTCAATGGACATCTTCAGGCAAACCACGTACGAGCTGCAAGGATGCTCCGTGCAAATTATTGTAAGTAGAAATCTCAAATTTGGCCAACATTATATGAAATTTACCCATAAATTGATAAAATTTGTGGAAACTAATTTAATTTTTAATTTTTGCAGTATTGGCTGTGTGAGAGGGCACCTATTTTTGAGCAGAGGTCTGATTTGGAGGAAAAAACCCCACGCGCAGTAAGATGGGACCTCCAAAATATTGGCAGATCTCTACTTGAAGTTGATCTAAAAAAGATTGACAGCAATATTGTAAGTTAAACTTCTTTTTATGTGTAGTACAAATAAAATGCGACCATAGTCGCAGTATTGAGCTGCAACTTTCGCAGTTCGTTTTATGCCTGACAAATAATGTGCGACCATGGTCGCATTCTCTTGAAAATACCCTTTTCAACAGAAATGCGACCATGGTCGCAGTGTTGAGCTGCATGTCTTGGCAGATAAATTTATGCACGACAAAACATACTGCGACCATGGTCGAATTCTTATCCAAAAATATTTCATAAATAAACTGCGACCATGGTCGCAGTATCATAATTTCATTGTTTTATTTTTAGCTTACCTTTTTCTGTTTATTTTCAGATTTTGAGTCGAATGGCCAACATCTCTAATGATGAAAAAATATGGTTGGCCTTCCTTTGAAGGGGAAGAGGATGAGGAAGAAGAAGTAGCAGAAGATGAAGGTGGAGATGAAGGTGAAGAAGAAGAAGAAGAAGAAGGTCAAAGTGAAGGAGATGAAGGAGGCCATACATGTAATGAGGCTGACATCCCGGCGGAAAAGGAGCCAGAACCGGCTGAAACAAGTGAGCAAGAAACAATTTTTGAAGGTTATTTGCCACCTCCACCGGATGTTCAAGCAGCAGAAATAAAACGATTGAGGTCTGCAAATCAGCTCTTGAGAGATTATGTTTCTCAGCTTGAAAAAAAGATTGAAAATATGGAGAATGAGAACAGAGTCAAGGCTGAATTAAAATTAAAAGAAGAGAAAAAAAAGAGAGAAGAAAACCAAAAAAGGCAACAGGAGAATAGAAGAAGGGAAGAGGAGGAGAATGAAAGGAGGAAGAGGGAAGAGGAAGAGAAAGAGAAGGAGAAGAAGAGGGAAGAAGAGAAGGAAAAGGAGAACAGGAGGAGAGAAGTGGAGGAGAAGGAGAATAGAAGAAGGGAAGAGGAGGAGAATGAAAGGAGAATGAGGGAAGAAGAGGAGAAGGAGAAGAAGAGGAGGGAAAGGAACAGCAGGAGAAGGAGAAGAGGAGGAGGAGGGAGGAGGAAGAGAATGAGAAGAAGAGGAGGAAGGCGCAGATGGAGAACAAAAGAATGAAGGAGCAGATGGAGAAGCAGGCTGAAGAGGAGAAAAAGAAAAAACTGGAAGAGGATAAAATCATGGGTTCTGAGTCTATTTTAATTAATATTGGGGAAGATATTCCAAGTTTTTCTCTGAATCTAACTCAAATGACTCAAGAAATCCAAAGAGATAGAGCTTCTGAAGAAGAAATTCAAGAACATACTCCGCCTCAGAAGCAATCATCAAAAGAAGCTGTTTTGGAAACCTCTAAAGGAACAATAGAAAGGGGAGTCAAAGAACGAAAGCGCGCTGAAAGAGATCGCGATGACTCCGACTTTGTTTATCCAAAACAGAAGAAGAAAAAAAATGAAAATCCTCTTCCACAGCCTGCGGCTGCGAGTTCTGCAGAATTGACCGAAACCACATCATACAGAATTCTGCAGCCCGATCAACAAGCTCGTATAAACATTTCTTCGACAAGTCCTACTCTGAGTAAGTTAATTCATATCAAAAAATTTCTGTTATACCTTTATATAAGAACAATTAAATTACTAACTTTGTTTTGAATATCTTGCAGTTCTACTGCATATCAGGATACCGATAATTCAATCATCATTTCAAGGAATGACATTGAGGACCTGATGTTCAGTAGAGACTTAGATGCAACTGTAATTCATTTCTACATGCAGCATCTTGAGAAAAGAGAAGGATTAAAAGCATATTCTTCCGAAGCGAAGCTTGGGTAAAAATCTAATTTCTCCTTTACTGTTTAATGTAATATCAACTCTGGAACAGATTACTAATATTCTCTATCTCTGTGTAGCCATAAATCATGTACTGCGACTAAGGTCGCAGTGAATAATTAAAATGTACTGCTACTAACACATGTACTGCGACCAAGGTCGCAGTTTATAATTAAAATGTATTGCTACTAACTCAGGTACTGCGACAAAATGTAACAGCTGCGACCTACGACCAAGGTCGGAGCTGCGACCAAGGTCGCAGTTTATAATTAAATGTATTGCTACTAACTCAGGTACTGCGACAAAATGAAACAGCTGCGACCTGCGACCAAAGTCAGAGCTGCGACCAAGGTCGCAGTTTATAATTAAAATGTACTGCTACTAACTCAGGTACTGCGACAAAATGTAACAGCTGCGACCTGCGACCAAGGTCGGAGCTGTGCGCTAAATAATATAGTGCGACTAAGGTCGCAGTTTATATTTTTTTGTTATATTTTTAATTCATTTTGTATTTGATTTCTATTTTTTTTTCTTGTCCGCAGCACGGTGTTGTAAATAAAATTGAAGATCTGGAAGGTCATTTCATCAAGCAGAAGCTGTTGAAAAACTAGACAGCTGACGTGCAGTACATGTTCTTCCCGATCAATCACAAACATAGTGCCGACGAATCGGGATTTCACTGGACCTTGCTGGTATTCGATTGCTCCACAGAAGAGTGGATTTTTTACAACTCTTTGGTCCCAGCTGACAAAAAAGGTAGTATAACAAAGCTTTACCAAACAGATGCAAGAATAATGGTGAGTTAAATTTTAATATTTTGATTACTGAAAACTTGCAATTAATTTGGTTAATACTAATTTTTGTTCCTATTGACATTGCAGAAAGATAGATTATTAGAGATTTTTGAGATTCATTCCAAAAAAAAATTGAGAAAAAATAAAATAAAATACGCAAAATGCCCCCAACAAGCAAACAGGTATATAAATTTTTGACATGTAATTTCATTTCATATTTTCTATTTTTTTTAGTACAAAAAACTAATTTCATTTAATGATTGCTCTATGGAAATTTCAGTGTTGATTGCGCTATATATGTATGCAAGTACATGGAAAGCATAGCGTCTGGCTATCATCTATCAGCTGCTGATGCTGTTACGGTTGATGCTGTACAGAAACTAAGAAGTGAGCTTGCATACATGATACTTGCAGATGTAGAGAAGAGTTGGGATGAAGAAACAGACATTATACGACATACGACATATGAAGACTGATAGTTGACAAATTATTGATATACCACAATTTTTTTTTATAAATGTAAAAAATATTTCAAGTGCAATTCATTGCATAATTTTTCGTTGTATTGATTTAATTTATACACATTTCTATACATTTATTTATTATAAGTTCCATTGATTATTTACAGTATTCATTTGTTAGAACTTGGCTTTTACTATTGCGTACTGATGTTAGAAACAAACATGCCTTCAGTAATTGTGTTAATCAACAACAACACTGCGACCTTCGTCGCTATGCGTGTTAATATAAAGGAAACACCTACCTAACGTACAGCGACTTAAGTCTTCACCATCTCAAAAATCTAAAAAGAAGGTTGCGACTTTGGTCGCAGTTGATAGCCGCAGCCTTAGTAAAATACAATGCGACTTTGGTCGCAGTTGATAGCCGCAGCCTTAGTAAAATACAATGCGACTTTGGTCGCAGTTGATAGCCGCAGCCTTAGTAAAATACAATGCGACTTTGGTCGCAGTTGATGGCGGCAATGTAAATCAACAATAACACTGCGACCTTGGTTGCTATGCGTGTTAATATTAAGGAAACACATACCTAACGTACTGCGACTTAAGTCTTCACCACCTCAAAATTTTAAAAAGAAGGTTGCGACAGTTGATAGCCGAAGTCTTAATAAAATACAATGCGACCTTGGTCGAAGTTGATGTCGGTAATGTTTTAATCAACAACAACACTGCGACCTTGGTCGCTATGCGTGTTAATATAAAGGTCGCTATGCGTGTTAACACCTACCTAACGTACTGCGACCTAAGTCGCAGTACATGTAGTGCGACCCTAGATTGCAGTTGCTGGCCATCTTTATCAATAACAACACTGCGACCTTGGTCGCAATTAATCATGTACACTGCGACCAAAGTCTCTGACTACATTATGTACAAAAAAAATTAAACTATAAAGTAGAACTTTAAAGTACAAGTACATATAAAAATAATACAGTAGAAATCAAAGAATGATAATAAATCTGATTATAATTACACGCCAGTGTCAGAATGCGACTTAATCTCTCTACACTGTGCGACCCTGGTCGCACTTCATAAAAAATTGAAGTCTTTGTTCCTTCCAGATGGAGGCAACCCAAACCTACTTCTTCTGCCAATTAAAAAAATAAATAGTAAGAATTTTAAAGATTAATCGTTAAAAAAAAATGATTAACAGGTTTAATGTAATATACCATTAATGGACAACCAGTCCTGTAATGGCCCAGCTCTTGGCAGTTACCACATCTTCGATGCTTAACTTCCTTCTGATATATAGAATCTTCAAAACCAGACTTAAGCTTGGATGCAGCTCTAGGTCTCCCCTTGGTTGGTACAGGACCAATTGGATCACGTATATTCAATTCTTCACCATCTCGCAATATGACAACGGATCCACTGGAACCAACGGCAGTCTTAGGATGTGATGAATGATCATTTCCTGACATTGCTCTGTATTCTCTAGTGGTATTTTGGGCAAAACTTTTCAAAACTCCCTCCAACTTTGAAATATTTTCATCAGAATCAGCGACCATGTCCAGAATTGCATTAAATTTTGAACGAACTGTCCACAATCTAGCCGTCCGTGGAGTGCCTTGGCTGGGAAAAGGCCTCATGCCATTTTCAATTGCAACGTTTTTGTAACGAGCATCCAACCTCCATCTCTGAAGTATATATGATTCCGGTATATGTGTAACGTGATTGCGCCACAAAATACACAGAATATGTCTACATAGGATACCATCTGTTTCAAATAACGAGCAACTGCAAGAAACATGAAGTTCCTCTCGATTATCATAACTGACCTTTTCCCAACTGTCTTTTGATTCTGAAAATTTACCAACCAAATATGTTGATCCAGGTTTGTCCTGTTCCACCTCTTCTGAAAACAGTGTCATTACAACTGCCCATTCCTTTTGGAACAACTGAAAAATCTTCGGTGTATACAACTTCGAAACCTGTATCTCATATGGATTGGTTGTACAATTGGGCACAGAATTCAAACCCCTAAAATCTTGAAGAGATTTAGATGCACGACGGGAAGCAACGGCTTTATCATATTGGTGAACAAATTCCACTAGTTTAGTGTTTGAGTTAACAAAACCATCAAAGAAGGAATTAATACTCTCGGACCTCTGACTGGTTGTCATTCCAGCAGAGAAAACATCCTTGATATATGCATTAACCCAATGTCCACGAAGCCTGTACATCTTCATCAACCAACTGCCATCTTCTTCTTCTAACTGATATTTTTCACTCATCAGACGCCATCGTTCCTCACACGTGCTTATATCGCGGGAGGTGTACCAAGCATGGAAATCAGAGACCATATCTTCTCCATACTTGTTAGCCATTGGGATTTGTTGCTCGGCAATATGTTTCCGTACATGCCAGAAACAGTAACGGTGCCGAGACGTCGGGAAAACAATCTTGATGGCCTCACCAATCTGCGCATCCTGATCAGTAATAATCAGCTTCGGTTCAACTCCATGCATGCACTTGAGCCATTTTTGGAATAACCAAACAAAAGTATCCCTCTGCTCATCAGCAAGCATTGCACAGCCGAACAAAATTGACTGCCGGTGATGATTTACTCCAGTGAATGGAGCAAATGGCAAGCTCAAGTGATTAGTCCTGTATGTGGTGTCAAAAACGATCACATCACAGAAGCTCAGATACGAGGAAATAGCTCTTCCATCAGCCCAAAAAATGCTTCTAAGTGTGCCCGCGTTATCAACTTCACTTGAAAAGAAGAATTCTGGATCGGTCTCGGCTTTCTCTTGAAAATATTTGATAATAGCAATAAACTCATGACCGCAGTTATTTCTACATTGACGAGTGAAATCAATAACTTGTTGAGGGCGCACTTCTTCACAGCCTTCTCCCTGGCTCATTGCATTAACAACGCGGGAAATATTTGAAGGCCGCATTCCAACATCAACCAGATTGCTCATAATGGTTCTGCTAATTGTTGAACGATGAGTCTGGTGAGAGTAATGGTGATGTACCTTATCCGGGCTAGACAATTCATGTGAATGAGTATCAACAAATTTTGTGATAACCCAATATCGACTTGAGTCCAACAAAAAACGAAGACGGATATGCATCTCAGCAGGACAAGATACTCTAGTGTTAACTCGACGACGCACTGTAAGCCCCTCTTGTCTTTTGTCACACAACTTCTTCAGCCCTTCCTTGTTGCAGCAAAATCTTCTGCAAATAATCTCATGAGGAGGCTTCCGTGACTTATCTGTACTTTTTCTTCTCACGCTAAAACCTCTATTCCTTGCAAAACAATTGTAGAAATTGTATGCTTCCATATGCGACAGGAACTGTTTCCCTATAACTTATCTGAGCTTCCAGACATTTCTGCATGTGCATTCATATCCTACAAAAAGAATTTACACGAATTAAATGAATATAAATTTTTTAGATATGACTGTATTCTAAAATATAAGTTATATAAATGCGACCAAGGTCGCATAAGAGATGAAAACAATTTACTTCTTATCAGCTGTTGCGACCAAGGTCGCAGTTATCCGTATGAGAAGAATCAATATTACTTCTTACTAAAGACTGCGACCTAAGTCGCAGTAAATAAAAATAAGATTTCACATACGACATGAAATCTATAATACTCCTTATAGAAGACTGCGACCTAAGTCGCAGTAATCAGTATGTGAATAAATCTATATTATTCCTTACAAAAGACTGCGATCTAAGTCGCAGTTATCCGCATGTGAAGAAATCTATATTACTCCTTACTAAACACTATGACCTAAGTCGCAGTTATCCGTATGTGAAGAAATATATATTACTCCTTACTAAAGACTGCGACCTAAGACGCATACCCTAGAAAAAAGGAATTCACAGCCGGAGATTATTTTCAAATATTAAAACGGTCGCAGTACCTCATAGTCTAAAGAGAAAACATTAAATATTTAAGAAATTGTTTTTAAAATAGATATAAACAATTAAAACCTGTTGATCGGCATGCAGAGATGTCAACCCTTCAAGATTTTCAATATTCTGAGAGAAAGTAGAACCAGATGCAATATCTTCCATATTAAGATCGCCGGTATACTGCTCAGACGTCGACATTAAATATTTTGCAGAAAAAAATTGATCTCAAAAAGATTTTATATTTTCAGAAAAAAGTGTATCGCAGACTGAAAAGGTGAAACTAGATCTTTCAAAAAGAGGTCAGGAAATAGGGTGAAAAGTAATTTATATCATATAAAGAGCGGCAAAAAATAAAAGGGGGGAAAAATAATAATAAACAATAAGGAAAAGTTATCATAAGGGGTATTTGGTAATTTAACTTCTACCTAAAAGCGGGCCGCAAGTCAGTGAGGTGACAAATTGAGCCACGTCACCGCAGACTGAGAGAATACTCTCAGCCCGCGGGCTGATATACATTTTTCTCTCTCTCTCTCTCTCTCTCTCTCTATATATATATATATATATATATATATATATATATATATATATATATATATATATATATATATATATATATATATATATATATATATATATATATTTGTTGATATTTAGCAATTCACAACTAATGATTTTGCAAAATGCTTATCAAACTTATTGTTACTGTTTGGTCGTTGAGCACTTGTGTACTATTTACTAATAAAGGGGAAAAGTGCTTCTTTTATATATATATATATATATATATATATATATATATATTATATATATTATATATTATATATATATATATATAATATATAGAGAGAGAGAGAGAGAGAGAGAGAGAGAGAGAGAGAGAGTATATCAGCCGACGGCTGAGAGACCCTCTCAGCCTGCGGTGACGTGGCACATTATTGCCACACTAGAAAGGACGGCCCGCTTATCGAAATAGTTGAAATTACTAAATAGCCCTGCTGTAAAAGACAGTAGATCTGTATAGTTTATTATAATTTTATATTTTCTGACGTTACTTAATTTTGTCACAATTATCTTTTATAACTGCGGCCAAACTGCAAACATTTTTTTATCAAATCACGAACTAATTTGAATGCTTCTTTATTATTTTTTTTGTTATCTGATTTGAAATTTAATGATTTTTTAATATAGTCGCAGTTTTACTTTTTTTCGCATGTAATGTATAAATTATTATTTTTTTACATATTGAATTTGGACAAGGACTGCGACTATGATCGCAGTGCTTAACGAGAGCAAGTCGTGGTACTGTCGCAATACTCACGACAGCATTTTTTTTTGGTGAGTTTTTTTGCTAAGTTATATGTAATAACGGTGTCTAAGGACTGATACTATAGTCGCAGTTTATGTATGGTTTTATATGTTTGATCTTCACTGTAACTTATTGCATGCGAAGTAGGACTGCGACTATGGTCGCAGTGTTAAGAACAACAGTGACAATTTTCTAATTTGTGATATACAGTGAAATATACTGATTTGAGAGGATTGCGATGATGTTCGCAGTATTATCTATTCATATAATTTATTTTTGGACTGCGACCATGATAGCTGTTTATAACTTTATTGAATGCAAAACGATCAAACTGTTTATGACTGGACAGCGACCGTGGTCACAGTTTCATATGTAATTATAATATGAGTACTGCGATCATTATTTCAGATAAGATGCAGAATTAATACCTATACGGTATACTTTATATGTATTTTAAAAATGTGAAAGATTATTTTGCAGATAGAAGTAAATTTTATTTATAACATAATATGGTGAGAAAGACACCTTACAAAAAAAGAGCATTAAAAGCTTTTAAGAGAAGACAAAATAACGTTGAATAACGAAAAAAGATTGCGACTTTGGTCGCAGTACTGAAGGAGGTCGCAGTGCTGTACGATAACATGTTTTCGTCTGTTATTTTTATGTTATAAGGAATGCGACTATGGTCATGCGTGATATAAAAAAGTTTTTGTTATACTATGACTGCGACTAGTGTCGCTGTCGTCATTTAAATTGAAAGTTATTTTGTATTAAGTCTGCGACCATGGTCGCAATGATTGAAAGTTTTATTATATTATGACTGCGACTATGATCGCAGAATTTGTAAAACGGTGAGAATTCTGTTACAGAAGGCATGCTTCTGTTTACTTCACATTATGTTCATCCAATTTTTTTCTATTATATTTTCGATGTAGTAGAATTACGAATTTTATAACTGTAGATATATTCAACTGAAAATTATTTTAGGTAATTTTTGTTTGTGGATGAGTTTAGAAGTAAAAATGGGGTATTTTTGTCATTTTGATTCACGAATGTTTAGGCGGGATTTATGGGGTATTTTTGTCATTTTGATTCACGAATGTTTAGGCGGGATTTTTTTGTTTTTTTTGGCGCCTACACTCTGCGGCCGATCTGTGGCATATATTCAGCCACGTTACCGTGGGCTGAGAAACTCTCTAAGCCGTCGGCTGAGGTACAATAACCCCATATATATATATATATATATATATATTCTTTTTTACTTTTTTGTGGAACAGTAACAATGGTATAATTTGTTGCTATACAGTAAAATGCTTACCGTCACACTTAAAAAAAAAAAAAAGAGGCCTGCAAGTTTTACTTGCTATTTGTATTTTTTTTTAAGTCAATTTTTTTTTTAAGTTGTGAATGTGAATATCATTGCGTGTGTTCAATTAAAGTTTATGATTTTCACTATAAAGTACAGTATCTCTAATGGGATTTATGTGAGATAAGATTAACGATCATTTGAGTAAAACCTAATATGACTAAGTAGATCTACTCAAAGGTAGACTATTCATTAACATATTTTGTTTTACTCTTATTTTGGGCCCTCTAGTTGTGACCCATTAAGATTGACAGTGGTGCTAGATTACTTAAAATTATATATATCACCCAAAGGTGATTATAGAATTTTTAGGTAACCTAGTAGGGTAAGATAGACTACACGTGTCGATAAAATAAGGATAACCCTAAACCCAAAGGATAGGAAGTGTCTGTAATTGAATCGAACGTGGTTAGTTTAGTCTTGAGCATGATTTTATCATCAACTGGGTGCAATCATAATTAGTTATTGCCCAAAGGCAAGATTAAATTGTTGATTGTTGGACCTGCAGAGTGGAAAGACATGGTCATGAACACAATGCCACTCTGACTCGACCATCCTAACCCCGGATAGGCTCGTGACAGTAAATAATGAATGCATATATATTCACATGAGTTTATTATGTACAGAGAATATTAATCAAGTTCAGTATTTATTTCCGCTGCGGTTATGAAACACACTCTAATTCAGAGACTCCCTGACTGGAATAAAGACCCAGACAAAATCCAGAGCGGGCAGGATAATTGTCATGTCATTTTTGAATTGAATCTCATTGATGTGCCCATCCATACATGGTGGCTTGATTCTGGTGCAACTACTCATGTTCCCCACTCGCTGAAAGGATTCACAACTAGATGAGCGACTAGGCCTGAGGAGAAACTCTATTTGGGGACTGGAGATATAATTCAAGTAGAGTTAGTGGGAACTTTTAGACTAATTTTGAGTTCTGGTCATGTTCTAGATTTGGAAGAAACATTTTATGTGCCGTCCTTGAGGCGCAATTTAATTTCTATTTTCAGACTGCTTCCTTTTGGATACGATGTCATTTTTAGGGTTCTGGTTGTGATGTCAACATCCATGGTGAATCTGTTGGCTCTGCTTTGCTGGTTGATGGTTTATCAGATTGATATTGGGTATATCATATGAGAAGTTTCTATTAGGTGTCAGTTCCTCCCATAACGTTCTGCTTGCTTCTACAAAACGCTCTAGGATTTCCTTGCAATCCTCTATATTGTGGCATCAACGTCTTGGCCATATTTCTAAAGAGAAATTACATTCTCTTGTGAAGAAAGGTGTTCTTAGCCCTTTAGATTTCTCTACATGTCTTGATTGTATTCGAGGAAAATTAACCAAATTGAGAAAATATGAGTCAGAAAGGAGTACTAATCTACTTCAGCTTATCCATACTGATATTTGTGGACCTTTCCCTACTCCTTCTCGGGAGATCATAGATATTTTATCACATTCATTGATGATTTCTCTCGTTATGCCTATGTCTTCCTCCTCCACCAGAAATCTGATTCCTTAGAAGTTTTCAAGATCTTTCAATTAGAAGTTGAGCGGCAGTTGAATCGAAAGATAAAGGTTATAAGGTCTGATCGAGGAGGAGAATACTATGGCAAGATCGATCAAGACGGACAACATTCTGGACCTTTCTACAATTTTCTGAAAGATCAGGGCATTATTGCTCAGTACACTACTCCTGGTTCACCTGAGCAAAATGGTGTATGTGAACGTCGTAATCGGACTTATCAGAATATGATTCATAGCATGATGAGCCATACAAATTTGCTAGAGAATTTGTGGGGAGAATGTCTTCTCTGTCTATATTCTGAATCGTGTTCCCTCCAAGTCCGTTGTTGAAGTTCCCTATAAGACATGGATAGGAAAGAATCCTAGTCTTAACCATCTTCATGTTTGGGGTTGTCCACCAGAGGCCAAATTGTTCACCCAAGCATTACTAAGCTGGAGCCAAGGACTGTCAGTTGTTTTTTCGTAAGTTTTTCAGAAAATCTAAGGGTTACAGATTTTACTGTCCATCCAGACCCATGGAGATTGTTGAATGTGCTCGTGCTCATTTTATAGAGGATGAGAGCAGATCACATCGAGACATAGTGTTTGAGGAAGTACTGGACGATGTTACTCCTTCTGTCCCTCCAATCAATGTTAGTATTTTTTCGACTCCTCCGAATACTAGCGTTGATCAGGATCCAGACGCAATGTCTGATGTTGGTGAGAATTTGCATGTTGTCCCCCTCCATTATTGCACCACCGAGGAGATCTGTAAAGGAAAGATGATCTGCCATTCCCGATGACTTTGTTACCAATTCTGTAGAAGGTGATTTGCCTGATCTTACTGATCCAGTTAGCTACCACCAAGCTATAAACTGCAGATTTGCAGTCCAATTGCGTGAAGCAATGAAAGATGAGCTGAAATTTATGGCTCAGAATTCTGTGTGGGAGTTAAAACCCTTGCCTGAAGGGTTCAAAGCAGTTGATTGCAAATGGATCTTTAAGACTAAGGTGACTCTGAAGGTAAAGTGGAACGATTCAAAGTCAGATTAGTTGCTAAAGGGTTTAAACAACGTCCAGGGATTGATTATGATGAAACCTTTTCTCCAGTTTCGAAGAAGGACTCTCTCAGGATTATTTTAGCCCTCACAGCTTATTTTGATTTAGAGTTACATCAGATGGATGTGAAAACTGCATTTCTTAATGGTGATCTTAAGGAGGAAATCTACATGTGTCAGCCTGAAGGTTTTGTTACTAAAGGAAAGGTGAAACTCTTCTGCGAACTAAAGCGATCCATTTATGGCCTTAAGCAAACATCTAGGCAGTGGTATTTAAAATTTGATGAAGTTGCTCGCAGTCATGTTTTGTTGAATGCAAGATGGACAAGTGTGTTTATGTTAAGCAGATTGGGAGAAGATTTATCTTTTTAGTGCTCTATGTAGATGACATTCTACTTGTGAGTAATGAAGCTCAGTTTCTGCAGGACACCAAGATTTTCTTGTCCAAGCGATTTGATATGAAAGATATGGGGGAAGCCACTTATGTCCTTGATATCAAAATTGAAAGAGATAGGAGTAGAGGATATCTTGGACTATCCCAGAAGGCGTACATTGACAAAGTTCTGAAGAGATATGACATGGCAGATTGCAAGCCAGGAGAAGCTCCAGTAATTAAGGGTGACATTTTCAAAAGTCACAATCTGAAAATGATGTTTCAGCAAAAATATTCAAGGAGTATGCATCTGCAGTTGGGAGCATTATGTATGCAATGGTTTTCTTGAGACCTGACATCAGTTTCATAGTTGGAATGTTAGGTAGATATCAGCAAAATCCGTCTTGGATTCATTGGCAAGCTGTAAAGAAAGTTCATCGTTACTTGAAAAGGACTAGAGATTTCATGTTGGTATATAGGAGATCTGATACACTTGAAATTTTGGCTATACAGACTCAGATCTTGCAGGAGACAAAGATGATAAAAAATCTACTTCAGGCTATGTTTTCATGGCAGCACAAGGTGCGATCTTATGGAAAAGCGGGAAATAGGAGCAGACTGCCTCATCCACTATGGAGGCAGAGTATATAGCTTGTCATACAGCTGCTAAGCATGCTATTTGGCTCAAACAATTCATCTCAGAGTTGAAGATAGTGGATTCAATTCGAAAACCTCTTACCATTTTTTGTGATAACCTAGCTGCTGTCAAGTATGTCCAAAATGATTACGTCACCAATGACAATAAGCACATTGATCTCAAGTATCATTGTGTCATTGATTATGTGGAGAGGAAGCTTATTGACATAGTGCATAGGTCTACACTAGAGAATATTGCAGATCTACTCACTAAAGGACTCTCAGTGATCACCTTTCAGAGACATCGTGCAAACATGGGGGTACTAGAGTATTCTGATCATTGTCTTTTTGAGTGGGAGTTTTATGTCAAATTTTCAGTAATGCCATTTGTGTCCTTACTACATTCTATATTTCAGTTACATGAGATTTTCTCAGACAGTTATTATGATGGCATGCAGTTATTATATGGTATTTTATTTCAGCTGATATATTATTAAATGCGCATTTATAATGTTAAAGTTAAAGTTGTGCAGTTGCACATGTTAAAGTATAAAGTGCCTTTAGAGAAGACTACTGAGGATTCTCAAGATTGCTTAGGTTGGACGTGGGTAGGATCCACGACCTTAAGCCTTCATCTCAATATGAGCGATAGTATTCGCATGACGGTCGTCTAAGTATTGAGATGACGTGTGTCTGGTAAGCACACGTTGCAGGACACTTATGAAAAGTATTATACACACTACATATACATTTGTCATATACGTACTAAACTCCACCAATAAAGTATCTCTTGAAAGCTGTTAGGATAATTAGCCCGAAAGTCCACGATATAAATTAGGCAAAAGCATAAAACTTGACCGAAATTTGTCCGTGAATCGTGCTAGTCATCCTTTTAGTTGTAGAGTGCCAGTAGTTTGAGTGCACCATGACTGACGAAAAATTTCACATGTGGATTTTTTCAAAAATCAAAGGATGGCCATCCGCTTTTAAAATAAAATTGTGATATGGGATATTAAAATTTTTCAAAATAAATATTTTTTCAAAAAAATTTTTAGTCGGGTATGTCTCGAGTGGGAGATTGTAAAATATTTCCTGTTTCGATCTATATCCTATTTCCTATCCCATATCATAACACACGTGCAATTTATGTTAGTCAATATATTAGGTGTGTCTAATAGGTGCACTAAGTTGTAAAGGTCGGTGGGACCTGATACTACTCTCTAATTAGGGTTAGGGGCATTATGGGAAGGCTACTAATCAAAAGATTATATATAGAGAGGAAGTCCCTCTCTGCAACCATGTATTATTCTCCACCCATAGGAGGCTGGATTTAGCAGAGAGAAGGCTCTCCATCTCGTTTCCTACTACGAAATCCAGATTCGGGTATAGTTTATCATCATTCGAAAAGGTATGTTATCTAAAGCCCTAACTCAAGATCTATTATACATGATTTTGATGTCTATACATAGAGGCAATTGAACATGTTCTGTTTATATTAATTCTAACAGGAACCAATAAAGAATTGATCAAGACTAATGGCCTGGGTCTAGACACGTTTCAATTACACTTAGCTATGAATGTACTTAAATTAAGATTTGGGACTCATCTACACATGTGGAGCTCGTGTCATCAATCAAGGGTGTGAATCTATGATGAGTTAAATTAGAATTTATTGATGCTATATATCATGGTAGGATTCCTTCTCCACCACCAATCATCTATTATGACCTAATCCCTCTTTTCGAGGCCTCTCATCTCCTCTAAGGATTAAGAAGAGAACTTAGTGGCTGGAAAGGATAATCCCCTCTCTCAACTCCAGCGTCCTCAAGACCGTGCAACTTTTGGCATCCCTTTCTTGATGGAATCAAGTATGCCAAAACTCTCTTTTCCTTTGATCTTGATAAAGAGGTTTTTAGTTTATGCATGGATCTTGTATGGAATAATTATTAGATCCAACAATTGGTATCAGACCATCCTCTTTATCGGATCATCGAGATATAAAAATCCTTCTATCTCGATCTATAAATATCATGAATAATATTTTTCTTGATTCAATAAATATTTTGTGTCTCATATATTGAATTAAAGTTTAAAAGGGATGCTTTTATTGAATTTGTCATGTGTGTGTGTGTGTATATATATATAAAGAGAGAGAGAGAGAGAAATGTATCTCAGCCGCCAGTTGAGAGAGAGTCTCTCAGCTGTCACTTCAAAATGGTCGCAGTCCACTGTAACATAATCGCAGTCGTAAAAAATCATATATTTTCAGTGTAATTAGGACTGCGATCATGGTAGCAATTCTCAGAAAAAACTGCGACCATGGCAGCAATTTTCATAAAAACACGGCGACTTAATCACAGTCCTCATATAAAACTGCGACCATGATACCAACACCTAAAATTGTGGTTAAAATTCAGCCACGTTGCTCCAGCTGAGAGAGTCTCTCTCAGCTGGCTGCTGAGATATAGATCCCTCATACACACACACACACACACACACACACATGAAATTTTTTCTATGTGTTATTATTTCAGAAATATTTTCTGAATTAAAAAAATAATTTACTTGTTTGGCTGGACGCATGCATGCATTCATGCCTTAAGGTGATTTAAAAAAAGAATACATGCAGAGGACATGTGCATGCATGCTCTGCATGGGGCCAGGGTGCCTTGGAGCACTATGGTCCCAGCGCATTAAGGCCCTAATTTTTTTTTTAAAATTTTTTTGGTCTCTTTTCCATGGCAGCAAAATAACAACAAAAAAAAATTGGTTAATTTTTTTTTGGGTTTCCTAATTAAGTGATATTACGAGATCAATTAGGATTAAGAAATTTAAAGATAAATTTTATTTAATCTAATAAGAAAACTTACTCCTAATTAATCTCATATTAAATTTTAATTGAGATTGTTGAGATTGATTTGAGTTTTAGGGTTGAGATAGAATTCTAGTCTATTAAGAGAATTTTAGGTAGAATTCTAATTAAATAAAAGGACCTAATTTCAATTAATCTCACATTAAGCTAAATGAATTTTACTCAGTTTATTAAACCCGACCCATTAATGAAACCCATAACTTAACCATTGCGGGTCGGATCTGGTTCAGACCCGATAAGCACTGCAGACCTGTTTTACCAATAGATACGGGCTCATCCGACATCTGTTTTGAGCATGTAAATAACCGTTTCGAAGTCGAGCATTACAATATTATAGGTACTAGACATGATAAAACAGAACTCAGTTAACATAAAAAAGGTATTTAAGTATTTATTTATTATGGTTATATGTATCCTCACATGTTTCAGCTTCATCAATATTTATTGCTCTAACATAAAGAATATTGATGATTACTGTAGTTGATAACACACAAGTAAAGATATTTACATGTTCAAGTTAAATAATTTATAAAAGAGCTTATTTAATTGCATATATACTTCATGCGAATAATAGTCGGCCCAAAGGAAGACTATTGTTTAGAAGAATTATATACGGCGTCAGATACTTGATGTGGGTAATGTAAGTGAGAGAATCTTGGTCTGTGGTAATCAGCTTAAAGGAAGGTTATCACACTATAGGCCCATATTGTATTACCCTCATCAACTAGTCCAATGGCGGAACAAGAATTAAGATGCGTAGATTCGTGTGGCTCATGCATATGGCATTCGACTCAAAGGAAGGTTGTCATTATGGCCGGGTCATTATATATATTATATGGTCGATATAGATAATTTAAACTTTGAGACTAATCCTATAAAGGGACAATCGGTCCAAAGAAAGGTTGTTCTCTTACATAGGACGGGTATCTATATTGGGCCACTATATTATTGGTGATTGTAATCCAAAATTGCATTTTTATCATCACTTTTATACATATATCCTTGATCATTTCTTTATTAATTAATGCTATTAACCTATTTTTACTATGAGTGTAGAAAATCAATGATATATGATGATAGTCAGTTCAGCTTCTATCCTATCTAAAGTTGGATTTTAAATTAAATTGAATCCAAAGGAGAAAATGAATAATCTTCATCTCCCAAATTCAAGGTAAAATTCAGAAGATAAAGTCCTAGAAGATGAATGGAATAAAACTAATTCTACAAGAAATAAGGGGGATAATTCAAATTAAATGGAGTTTAAAATCAATTCAGATTCGGATTTAGACTGTATATCTTTTAGTATTCAGATCATAACTTTATCTAAAGATTTTCAAATCCGATGATTAAGATGAGAAAGAAGACTTGAAGGACTAAAATTTTTATGTTTACCACTCTGTCCAATTCAACCGTCTGATAAGTCATATTCAACGATCAATACGCCAACTTGTCGCAGAACTAAATTTATCTTTGAGGTCTATCTAAAGAGCTGAAGTCTCTCATAATCTCTCATCTCACATCAGAGATCAAAATTAGAGTTTTTTTAGATATATTTTCTTTCCGAATTTTTATTTTTGTACGAGGAGGAAGACAACTCTTATAATTAATCGTGACAATCAATAAACAAGTTCTATCTTTCTCATATTTTTGTTTTATTTATAATTTATTTTTTTATTTTTTTATTTTTTGCTTTCTTTTGCATCCCATGTTTACCATGAGTAGCTAGGTTTTTTTTCTCATGGCTTGCTAATATATCACCACCATTACATCTAATGTCTAGTAGATAACGATTAGATCATATGCATACCTGCTCCAATCATTATTCTTGAAGACTCATTAGGATAATCAACTAGTTTAAACACTTTTTTTATTATTCTTCTTAATTTCTTCTTGATAAATATCTTGATATTTTAAAGTTTAACTTTAATAAGTGTTAGGGTTAAAGATTTGATTGTACTTTCTAATGATCTTTCTTACTTTATACTTGACCAAAATTTTTGATATTATAATGTTACATCTTGGTTAGTGCTTTTTCAATCCGTATCCTAGTTCATGTCCCATGTATCTTATTTGATTTTGTGGTAGAATATCCTGTTTAGGATTTAAAGTGAAGTAATTATCTATTAGTATTAGCATGTATGGTGGTTGATTATTAGTAAACTGTGAACATTTCTTTTAGTTTAATTTTTTATCCACATACAATTCATCCTTTCTTTTCTAAGTTCTTTAAGTAGAGAAGATAATAAGAAGATAATATTACCGAAAAGCTTCCGTCACATCTCTCCCTGAGATTCGACCCGTTTAGCTCTTACTACAGCGGTTAAATTACAAAGATTCAGAGTTGAAATCAAACACATACACTTTTCATATTCTCTGTATTCTTTTTGACAATCAAAATTTTGGCGTCGTTACCGAGGAGGGAACGATATAGATTATTTTTAACTAAATTCTTCTCTATTTGTGTGAAAATCATAAAAAAAATTCCCATGACGATCTAAATTCATTTGCTTACAATTCATTTGATAGGTCACAACCATCTTCCATCAACCTCTTTTTCAAATTATCATGACTAACCCCACCCCACTCTATCTTTTACATCCTATGCTATAATTGACTCTAATTATCAAGAACCTAAAATTGACCAAAGTTTTAAAAACTAGCTGCTTGGATGATTCGATTAGAGATGCCTTGGTTAGTTACATACCTTCAAAAGATTTAGTTAATTCAAGTTTTGAGGAGATGTATGAGGATGAGCTCATATTTCTAGGTATTCATGTTGCACCAATAATATTTTTTGATAACGAGGATGAATTTGTAAAGAGTGGTGGAGAGAAAAAGAGGAGGAAGAGAAAAATGATGAATAAGTTGGAGAGGATGAGAGCTAAAATAATAAAAAGATTGACCTCTCCAATTTCACTACCAAAGAGGATACATTGGAATGATGAAAAACGAGCTAGAGGGAATAGACCAAAATATATCTATAGGTGTACCTCTTTTACATTTTGTTTCATGCATTGAGGACAATGCTTGAGATAGGTGTGGGAGAGGGTTAACTAACAACTAACATAGGTAGATACTAACAAAAATAAAAAGAAAACAGTATTTTGATTTATTTATGAAAGAAATTAAGTTAATTTTGAGGAATAGGAAAATCATAATTAGGATTTCTTAACACTTGATCAAAATAAGATTATTTATTTGATTTTTAGGTTTAAGAGAAAAAATAAAAAAGTAATTTAGTCTTGATATTTTTACCTTGATAAAATATGCATGCTTTATATACTTACACATTTGAGATTCAAAGCAAAGACTCGTGTGTTTTAGAAAATATATATAAAATAAACAAATCTAATTATTGATTAGCTAGGTACTTTGGCCTAAGAAAGTCTTGGTATTTACGTGAAAGGTAATTAGGTAAGTTTGAAAAAAAGAGAAAAATATATAATATATGTATTAACACATCTAATAATCAATTAGTTAGGCATTAGGGTCTCAAGAAGCCTTTATACGTACACGAAAGAAAATTAGATAAGTTATACATATTAAAAAAAAGAAGTGCTTAAAGGCAAGGAAGTGGTAATACTTCGAACTTCTTACCAAAAAAAAAAAGAAAGTAATAAATGTATAAGGTATAAGAGTTGAAGTTAAAGAATCTCAAGTAAAAAAATTCACGTTAACAAAGGTGCATATGACTTAGGGAAAAATAATAGACTAAGTGAAAAATTCAGTTTTAATCCTAACCTAAATTGATAATAAAATTTTTGTATCGTGACTAAGTATCGGAATGAATAATTTGATAATTCTAAGACTTATATATCACTTGATTTTCTCAAAGATTATTTCAAATATTCTTCTCTTTCAAAAATGAATTTCGAAAATACTAACATTTGTTTTTCTTTCTTTATGAATTTTGTAGGTGTAATTCACTGAAAATCCTCATGAGATAACACTCATCCTCTAGGGGTAACCTAGAGATTTAACGGCTTATTGCACATTCTAAATGCAACCGTGATCATACGAAAGTAAGTTAGTTTTGATTAAATTAGTTTTTAACATTTGGTTTTGCTCGAGGACGATCAAAAGATAGGTGTGGGGGTGTGATTGTACTCCAAAAGTGTATATTTATCATCACTTTTACACATATATCCTTGATCATTCCTTTATTAATAAATGCTATTAACCCTCTTTTGCTTATGATGTGTAGAAATTCAATATAAAAAATAGATAATGAGTAGAAGAAGCTTCTATCATATCTAAAGTTGGATTTTAAATTAAATTGAATCTAAAGGAAGAAAGGATTAATCTTCATCTCCTAAATTCAAGTTCAAATTCAGAAGATAAAGTCCTAAAAGATGAATGGGATAAAGCTAATTTTTATAAGGAATAAGGAGGATAATTCAAATTAAATGGAGATCAAAATCAATTCAGACTTAGATTTAGACTGTATATCTTTTAGTATTCGGATCATAACTTACTCTACATATTTTCAAATCTGATGATTCAAGATGCCACAGAAAGAAGACTTGAAGTACTATAATTCTTATGTTTACCACTCTATCCAGCCATCTAATAAGTTATATTCATTGATTAAAATGTCAACTTGCTGCAGGACTGAATTTTCCTATTGAATTAGGAAACCTTCTAATTTCTCTAATAATCTCTTATCTCACATCAGAGATCAAAATTAGTATTTTTTTAAAGATCTATTTTCTTTTCGAATTTTTATTTTTGTATGAAGAGGAAGATAACTCTTATAATTGATCGTGACAATCAATAAACAAGTTCTATCTTTCTCATATCTTTATTTTGTTTATAATTTTATTTTTTCTTTATTTTTTTATTTCTTGCTTTCTTTTGTGTCCCATGTTTACCATGAGTTTTTAGGTTTTTTCTCATGGCTTGCTAATATATCACCACCATCACATCTAATGTCTAGTAGAAAATCAGATTAGACCATATGCATGCCTACTCCGATCTTTATTCTTGAAGACTCATTAGGATAAAACAACTAGTTTAAATACTTTTTTATTATTCTTCTTAGTCTATACTTGATAAATATGTTGATATTTTAATGTTTAACTTTAATAAGTGTTAGGTTAAAGAGTTGATTGTACTTTCTAATAATCTTTCTTACTTATACTTGACTGACCATCTTGATATTGTAATGTTATATCTTGGTTAGTGTTATTTCAACCCGTATCCTAGTTTGTGTCTTATGTATCTTACTTGATTTTGTGGTAGAATATCATATTTAGGATTTGAAGTGAAGTAATTATCTATCTAGTATTAGCATGTATGGTGGTTGATTATTAGTAAGCTGTGAGCTTTTCTTTTAGTGTAATTCTTTTTCCACATAAAATTCATCCTTTCTTTTCTAACTTCTTTAAATAGAAAAGATAATAAAAAAATAATACTACCGAAAAAGTTTTATCGCATCTCTCCCTGAGATTCGACCGGTTTAGCTCTTGGTACATCAGTTAAATTGCGAAGATTCAGAGTTGAAACCAATCACATATACTTTTTATATTCTCTGTATTCTTTTTGGCAATCAGTTGGCATAAAGAGACATAACTTGTTCTGAAAGTTTGACTAGCAGCTTTATCGGTTAAACTGATTGTATTTTCTAAATTCAATTTTTTTATGGCAATTACAGTAAAATTTTCTTAAATGCAATATTTATGTTAAATTGATGAGAAATTGTACACTTATATAATTTAAATTGAATGGTACAAACTTTAAGAAGTGGAAGATCATGTAAAAGATCGTTCTTGGATTCATGGACCTAGACAATACCTTAAGGACTGATGGATCCTACTACACTAACAAAAGTTCAGTTAAAAAAAGGCCAATTATGATAAGTGAGAGAGGTCTTACATGATGTATTATAAAGCACACTTTTTCTATAACTATTAGAAATTTTATGCCTGATAAAATCAGTGCTAAGAGTTTTTCAGCTGAAGTAGCTGACCGGTTTATTAAATCGAATAAAGTTGAGACCAGCACGCATCTTAGCAAGCTGATAATATGCACTACAACGGTAAAGAAAACATAAGGGAGTACTTATGGAAATGTCTGATCTTGTTTTTAAACTAAAAAAAATTGGAACTCTCTGAAGAGATTCTAGTGCACTTCATTCTAATCTCTTTTCTTATAAAGTATAACCTTTTTTCAAGATTATTTATAATACTCAAAGGGAAAAGTGAAGTCTCACTGAGCTCATTAGTCATTGCGTCAGTAAAAAAAAATAGATTGAAACAAAAAATTGAAAGTGCTCACTTAGCATCCAGGGTAACACTTCTAATAAGAAAAGAAAAAGTGTAACTAAAGGGAGGAACATAAACACTACTATAGTTGTTGACTCTAAGTGGCAAAAGTGCAGGAGAAAAAGCCTAAGGTCATTGCATGTTTCTTCTGAAGAAAGTAGCCACTTAAAGCATGTTTGCATAGAGTATCAGAAATGGCTTATTACGAAGGGTGTATCTCATATTTATTTGTGTTCTGAAGTTAATTTAGCTTTAGTGCCACCACATACATGGTGGATAGATAATTCACATAAGCGATTCAATGCGAAACTTTCAAACCCAAAAGAGGCACAGCCCAGTTGAGCGATACATATATAGGTGATGGAAATAAAGTTACAGTTGAAGTTATTAGAGTTTGTAGCCTTAGATTAGATTCTAATTTTTTGTTTTTGATTTTGATGAGACTATATATATACCGTCCTTTTACATAGAATTTTATTTCTTTTTAATTGTTAGACAATTATGGCTTTACTATTACTCTTGGTAATAAAATGGTTCGTCTATTTTTCAAATATAAAGTTGTTGGTACTAAATTCTTATTGATGACTTTATAAATTGAAACTTCATGCTTCATATACTGAATCTTTATATGTAAATAGCCTTAGGCACTAAGCGAACATTAATTAAAGGAACATTAGGAAGTTTGGTGCTAAACGGAGTTTAGGAGTCTTATATTTGATGTAGACAGACATTTGTGGCCCATTTTCTATAGCTTCTTGAAAAACACCTAGAGGGGGGTGAATAGGTGTAATTGCTAATCTAACAATCTTTTTAAATTTAAGATGGATGAATGATGTAACGATCTCTCAAAACAAGACTAAGAGCCGAATACCCCGTGAGAGGTTCTGAACTCCTTCTCCCAATTCCCCTTGAATGGGTTAGAGGTGCGCAATGCAACCTTGTTGTATGAGAATTGATCGAACAAAGAATGAATAATATGCAATGATGAAATGCACACAAGATATATCACAAGTATCACAAACTAGAGGCAATACACAAGGAAAGAAAACTAGATCTAAAGCAAGTAAGTTAAAGCAATAGAGTGCAAGAGAAATTTAAAGCAATATGGACACAAAGCAATCGCAAACACAAGATGTTTGTTTCGAGGTTCGAGCCACCGCTCTACTCCCCGCCTTCACCTCCGTGAAGGGTTTCCACTATCCACCGAGGACGATTACAACGGTCTACAAAGACCCGAGCACCGAGCTCCACCACTTACAATAACCTCTACCGAAGAGGTGTCTCCACAAGAACAAGAAGAAGGAACAAGTAGCCAAGTGATCACCAAGAGGATCACAAACTTCTTACAAACACTTTCTCTTTACAACTTCCTTGTAGAATGAGTAGGGAATTTTGGCTCTAAGAAGTGTAGTGAGAAAACACTCAGTTGTAGGATGATTTTTGCTAGAGAACACAACTGAAAATAAGC
The DNA here is from genome assembly GCA_038442645.1 of Agave tequilana. Classification (NCBI taxonomy): domain Eukaryota; kingdom Viridiplantae; phylum Streptophyta; class Magnoliopsida; order Asparagales; family Asparagaceae; genus Agave; species Agave tequilana. The sequence continues at coordinate 11,693 of JAVJIF010018671.1, read as the reverse complement.
TCAAGAAAGAGTTGGAAATGAAGAGCTTAAACACTTTTCTTTTCTTTTTGAAAACTATGAAAACTTGAGGATATTTCTTAGTCTTTTGCAAGAGACTCTTCTCCTCTATTTATAGGGAGAGAAATAGGTTAAAAACAATTTATTTTAAGCTTATTTTGCTCTGAAAAAGATCTCCAAAACTTCAGAAAAAGTCTGCCAAAACAGATTAAAAAGACAGATTTCAGAATTGCAAAAGAGGAAAGAGCCGTTGGGCTTTTGCAGGCCTGGCGGTCGACCGCCCGGGTCGACCTTCCACTCAGCTAAAAAGAGCCGTTGGGCTCCGGTCGACCCCAGGGTCGACCGTCCTCTAAAGAAAAACACAGTTTTCTACGGGCGGTCGACCGGCGGTCGACCCAGAAAACCCGAGAGCAGACTGCAGTCAGTCGGTCGACCCGAGCGGTCGGCCGACAGACGTGCACAAGTGTGCACGTCCTGATACAGGCGCCGGTCGACCGGGCCGGTCGGCCGGTCAAGCCTGAAAAAAAAAAAACAGTAGCAGGACTTTGGAGAATTTTGTTGTAAAAATATTTTGAAGTAAAAGATATCTAAGTATCATGATGAAAAGAGTATACATGATTTAAATATGATATATGTCTTTGTAAAACTTGGAGTCATGTATCTTTGTCAAGTCATGAGAAAAACTTAGAAACAAAAATTTTAACTATGAAAACTCGTATAAATGTGTGTGTGTATCCTAGAGCCAATTTTTCAAAACTCAAACTTTAACAAACTATTTCTTACATTGGTTCTAAGTACTACAAGTGCTTCAAGAGGGCTTTCACCATATGATCTTCAAAACTTGATTCTTGAGCTCAAATTGAGTTGACTTGAGTCCAAAACACCTTCTTTTTGAGAAGAGACCTACTAGTTTAATTAGAACCTGAAACACACTTAAACAACAAACATTATTAGTACAAATAACTAATATGTTTTGTAATCATCAAAACACACTAAACACGGGTGATTGTAACCTTGGGCCAATAATCTCCCCCTTTTGATGATGACAAAACATATAAGTTATTTAAACAAAAAGTGGAAGAAGAGCTTTGGAAAGCTCCCCCTCAAACAATGCTATGTATAAAGAATGACAATGAGAAGTAGGAAACATAAAGTATTGAAAAAACACATAGTTTTGAAAAGCTTAAAACAACAAACTTATTCTTTTAAGCAACAAACTTACAACAAACTTACTCTTTTTCTCCCCCTTTTTGTCATACATCAAAAAGGGTCAAACAAAAAAAAAAAAAAACAACAAAATGTTTTAAGAATCGATAATGCAAACATAAGTTTGACATAGGACTAGAGGATGATCCCACATTCTTGAATGAGGCCAAACTCAGCATTTACTCCACTAAGTGGTCAAATGTCATGAAAGATGAGTTTAAAGACAGCGATGTTTGGGATTTAGTAGAGTTGCCTAAAGGAAAGAAACTAATTAGTTGTAAATGGGCGTTCAAAACTAAGCGGGATTTGAAAGGCAATGTTGAAAGGTATAAGGCACGTCTTGTCGCAAAGGGAATCACTCAAACAGAGGGTATTAGCTATAAGGAGACTTCCTTCCCTTTTCATAAAGGATTATTTTAAATTTATCATGGCACTAGGGGCTTACTTCGACCTGGAGTTACACCAAATGGATGTTAAAATTTTCTTATTTAATGATAGCATGAGGAAGGAATCTATATGGTGCAACCAGAAAGTTATACCAAGCGAGAGGTACACAATATTTTGTTTGCAAATTAAAAAAAAATTCCATTTATGATCTAAATCAAGCATCATGTCAATGGAATTTGAAATTTGATCAATTAATATCCGTTTTTTGATTTTAAGGAGAATGTAGATGATCAATGCATTTACCGTAAATTTAAATAGAGTAGATTTATATTTCTTGTGTTATATGTGGATGACATTCTACTAGCAAGTAATGATATGACTCTTATACTTGAGACAAAGAAAAATCTCTCAAAGAATTTTGAGATGATTGATCTTGGAGACGTTTTTTGTAATAGATATCCAGATTCAACGTGACATGACATGTGGAATATTAAGTTTTTCACGAAGGACCTATATTAATAAAGTGCTAGATAGATGCAGCATGAAGATTTGCTATAAGGGAAATAACTTGAGTTTACTTTAATATTCTAAGAATGACCTACAGAAAGAGCAAATGAAAGACCTTTCATATGCATCAGTGGTTGAAAGTCTGATGTATGATCAAATTTATACTCGTTCAGACATAGCATATACCGTTAAGAAACTTGGTAGATACTTGATCAATCTTGAGATTGATCACTGGAAGACTGCCAGAAAGTAATGCGATATCTATATAAAACTACATGAAATCTAATCAGTTGCAGCTGATCAGATACACAGATTCGGATTATGTTGGATGTATCGACAATAGAAAATCTACTTCAGGTTACTTTTTTCTGATACAGGAAGATGGTGGACTTAATCGAGAGGCCATTACAGGTACACTGTGACAGTAAGAGCTATAAAACTCTACTGCAATAGTGATAAGAGTTCAGCAAAGACGAAGCATATTAACGTCAAGTTTCTTGTCATCAAGGATAAAGTTCGGTTCACATTGTGTCTGTTGATAGTGTTAGTAATATTTTTTAAATTACAGATCCACTCATTAAAGTACTTTCACCTAAAGTTTTCTTAGAATACATTGCTCATATAGGGATGACTAGTCATGATGATATCCTGCTTTAGTGGGAGTGGATAATTTCATGTAACAAAGATTATTTTAAGTGCACTTTATGTATATTTGTTGATTTTGATAATAAAGTTATAACTGATTTCTTTAAACTCTTTTTTAAGTTTAATTGCGCATTTGAGTTTGTTAGCAGTTAGACTCGTTGGAGTCATAAGGTTAGACTCGTTGGAGTCATAAAGTGGAAAGCAATTGAAATTGTACCTTATTTTATCAGAGGTCATTTTCATGCCACACGTCCACATTTGATCTATATCATTAAGGGTTCTGAAACTTGTGATGTTGTAACCTCTTGATCCCTGATGGACGTATCACAATATCAGTATTCGATACAACATATAAAGTTGATTTGACCTTCCTGATAGTTAGATTGAGTCAGTTTCAGTTTCAGATATTATTTTTTAATATTTTAGATTTTTTAGAATTTTCTAAAATTTTTCTAGATTATTTTGAAAAATCTCCGAAGTCGGTGTCGACCGATACCGATAATTGACTCTATAATTTTTAATTCATTAATGGAGGTGAATTTTAGAAATCTGCTTTCATCTTATGTCTTAAAATCATAGTATCTATGTCATGGTATTTTTGAATTTTTTGAATTTATCGAAAATTCGGTCGCCGGTGTTGCCCAGTATTGGCGATACATTTCAAGATTTTTAACTTACAAACTGGACAAAATTTTTAGAAACCGATTACACATTCGCCTTTCGTGTAAAATTTGCTATTTTATAGAATTTTTGAGAACCATTCGGAGCTAGCCAATTTTTTCCGAATAAAATAATATTAATTAAATAATATTAAAAAAATTTTCTCTTCCTTTTTCTTCTTTCTTCTTCCCCAAGTCTTCCCATTTCCTTACCATTGCCTTACCCAACTGCCTCTCTTCTCCTTCTATAAAACCCCCCTCTCTCTTTCTCTCTTTTCATCTCTCTCTCTATCTCTCTCTCTCTCTCTCTCTCCAATTCTCAGCTCTCTCTATCTATCTATTCCTTTCTCTTTCCCTCTCTCTTCCTCGCTGTATCTTTCTCCCCCTCTTTCCTTTCTCTGTTCCAGGCCGGGGGCCTGACCCGCGGCCAGGTGGCCAGCGCGCCACCGCCACCCGCTGGGTGCCATCCCCTTCCCTCACCTTTTCCTTCCCTTCTTCTTCTTCTCTTTCTCTCTCCCCCTCTCCCTCTCTCTCGTTCTCTGGGTGTCGGCGCCGGCGGGGTTGGCTACCGCCGGCCACCTTCTCTCTCGTTCCTTTTTTCTCTCTCTAATTGGGTTTAAACCCAATAATCCTAATACAAACCCATTAACCCTATTGGGTTAGAGTTTGAAACCCAAAACCCTTTAAACCCATTAACACACAACCCATTTACAATTAAGTTAATTGGGTATGGTTTGTGGATCTAACCCGACCCGTTAACAACCCAAACCCAATTCCTTATAAAGGTAACTTTACATAAAATCCCTGTGAAATAAATTTATTTCATTCTAAATTCTTTAAATTATAATTAACCCTTTTGTTATGATTTTAGCGTACATGTGATATTTTGAGCATCCAGCGTCCGATCTGGACTATTCTGAAACCGTTACGATTGTAGGAAAGAGAGATACCTTCCCATGGCTATTGTATGAGTATTTTCTTTTTTTACACATTATATTTTATCAGGTTCACTAAATTTGAGTGGTTGCTTTATGTAATAAATTGTGATTACAGGTAAATCATGTTAAATGTTAATTAATAACTTAATTATCGAGAAGTCATATCTTGTAATAAGAATATGCATGATATTTTAGTAAACATAAACAATAAAATAATACTTTTATCTGCTTCATGATTTAATATAAAAAATAAGTGATAATGATCAATTAAAGGAATTTTATTTTAATAAATATTGTAAGAATTCTTTAAATGGGCAGAGTTATCTATTCCACATGTTTTATTATAACTATCACATCATCAGACACTGTCACTTCATGGACATCTCTAATGGTTACACAATACTGCTATATGTACACTGATACACGTGTACTCCATTATACCAGACATTATCCCAATTACATTGTCACCATTACCGACTCATCGGTACACTGGACACTGTATTACATGTAAATATTTGTTATACTAGATACTATTGTTTCATGTACATGTATCACCATTATACAGATACTAATACACATAGCACTATTATTTTATATTCATATACCACTGACACACTAGTCACTATTACAGCATGTTCCTGGACACCATTATTTCATGTGTTGTATCACTGTGAACGCTCACAGTTCATACACGTATTAGTACTAGCATTACACGGATACTTTAGGACATGGGACATGTTATCACATGGATACTTGTTATACTGAACACTATTATTGCATGTACTTTTAGACTTGTTACACAGATCCTGTATGCACCGATATTATTATTTTATTCATATCCACTTTGCCGTTAACAGCGTGTGGTAATTTTTTGAAATTGGCTAAGTTCATGGTAGTTTTATGCATTTTTGAAAGATATCTGATTTCTTTAAAACGAAGAGAAGTTTTTTCTGTATTTTAGCTGCAGAAATTTGGTGTATTTTAGACCAAATGGTAACTTCCCTACAGCTGAAACCAGTTGTCTAGAACTAGATGTCTGCTTATCAACCGTTTGTTTCAGGGCAAATTAATAGAGAATTTGAATTATTATTTCTTTGGTAATTTTGGACACTTTGTAATATTATAGATGCAGATGAATCTTGGTCATTCTGTGCAAATTATCTTGGGTTGCATGGTCAAGTGTCAAGCATGCCTAATAGAGATTCAGAGTTATCTTATTATCCTTGGGTAAATTTTCTTGCAATTTCTTTGTATAATCAAGTGAGATTCCCTACATCTTGATTATGAAATGGGGAGTTTGAAAGCTTCCTCGTGTGCCCTCTTGCCATGGATCAATGTTGTGCCAAGTCATTGAGTTAAACAGTTTAATGACAGACCGCAGAAACACGATGGCATTTGGTTGTAGAAATAGGTTATTATGGGATAAAATAGGGAGATCCTTATTGAAATTGTGGATTAGTGAAGGGAGACTAAGGCTGAAATATTATAGAACTAGCTGGAAATCCTCTGGAAATAGAGACATGTCTGTCCCTTTAGTGGCAGAAGAAATAGGAGGCCAGATGGTAAATTTTTTATTCTTGACACTCTCGGTGAGAGGATGGGACATCTGGTGGAACTAATCTAGGGGCTGCAAACAATAGGGAATACACTGCTAATTTAACCTTTCAGAAGTTTCGTTTTGGGTATCTTGAACTAGTTTGAGTTGGAATTGAGCTCGACTTGCTTGTTCAGGCTATGTGTATACATTCCATCTTTTGATATCTGAATTAAATAGATCTGGACTAAAATTAGCAGGACTTGAAATTTTGTTTAAAAATGCATGCAATTTTGAGCCAATTTAAAGCTTGCTTGTACAGGAAAGTCCGACGTCTATTGCTTCAAATCCTACCAATAAGAGGGCATACATGCACACATATTGTGGAGATAGGACACTTCCATGAGGAAAAATCTTACTGCTTTGATAAACATGGAGAGCTGAAGGTAGACCATGGAGTTGTAAATTCATGCTCGGGTCTCCAATTTACATGACTATAGCAGTCCAATTTCAGAGGTTTGGATGCTTCAAGAATCTCATCAGAAATTTGTCTTTGAAATTGTTTGATCCTCATTAATGTCAGAAGACTCTGGTGTATACCTCTATTACATAAAAAATAGTGACATCACATAAAAAAAAAGTTGCGAATTTCTGCAAATGTAGCTCGAGACTTGCTTTGTTTTTCTTCAGATGCAAAACAGTATCGGAAGCCAGGGCAAATTTTCTATTCAATTAATAGAAGCCTGAATTCAGTTACCTTTATTTTGTATTTGGTATAACCATTCCTTGCTCTATCCAGTGATCACAGTTTCTTGATTAGTGAAACTTTTTTTTTAAATGATGACTTTAATCTTTATTTTCTTGAAGAACTGATGGGGATCTTTGTTGGTATTTGGTTTTTGATGCTTTGCTACAATCTTTTGATGAATTCTCTTTGACAGCTGACAGGTGATATACATGAAGAAGTAGACAGTCATAATCGTCTATTACACTGAATGGTTTGTTTTATGATCCCCACCACTATTCTCTCTGGAGCCATGGTTCAGCTCCGGATGGTGCGGATGTTCAAACTAACTGCTATACATTCAGCTCTTTTCCCATATCACAGTGCTAATTGTTTGAAGAATTCTGTGGCAGGTGTTTCATGTTTGAGACCAATTCAGGCCAAAGAATGGCTACCCTTGTGGCATCCTTCTGGCAGTTTTCTTGCTCATATATTACTTGACCAAGTAACTAATTAGCAGTGCAACTTTGTGCCTCAATCTATTGTTTCCAATGAAGTGGAAAGGTTTGCTTCTGCTTCATCGCTCATCGTGCAGATCAATTTTTCATTTTCCACTGCAATAAGTGAAATATGAAAACCATTTTGTGATTTAATAAGTATCCTGTTGGTTGAAAAATTCAGGTATATGTTTCTTTTCCATCCTTGGTTGATGAAAATGATGAGACTATCAGAACCAGCCTAATCTTTGTTAGTACTAGTATTAGTCATTGCCTCATTGGTGATATTTCATGTTTATGTAGTTGGAGGTTTCAGGGGATGTAAGGTACGGACTATTAAAGTAATTGAACTATATTATTCCTTAGCCACTCAATTATTGGGCGTCTATTGATGATGTAATGAGGCTGATTAGTGGTTGAGCCACCCATATAAACTATATTATTGCCTGAAGCAGTCGAAATCATGTGATGCTAACTCAAAGTTTGAGGAGCAAAGACATTCAGAAAAAAGGTTAATACTACTAACCTACTGCTTAGCTATTTAACCTAGATCCAAAGGGGTTTTGCTTAGTTGTTACGTGGTTGTCACACCAATGGGGTTGAGCACTTGGTCCAGAACTTTAAACAAAATAAAACAGCAATCCAACCTATCCTTGAGAGCAATTCAATCCAAACTTTATCCAGATATCTAGATTTTGATAAGTGTTCTTCATGAATGAAGAAGTGATAATTTCATCTTGCTTCCCATGCATATTTCATGCCAAAACTGTTTGCTCAGCCTGAAGATGCTTGGCTAAGGACTCTGTGAATTTGATACACAAAAAGTGTCCACTATTTCTGTAATTCTTGGTAAAACTCATGAATGCACAAATTGTCAAAGATTTGAAATTTGTTCATTCAAAAACAGTGTCACTACAAAATCAAATGTCAAGCTTTGTTTGTTTGCATACAACCTATTGCAAACCATCAGTATCCAGGTAATAATATTTCTCCGCCACAGCTGTACTTTGTTCTACACTTCTATTACCGCCTTCACATTCATCAATTTGGACCATTTTACGTGATAAAAAAATAAATTGAAATGAACTAATAGAATTCAGTTGCTATTCCAAATGGCATTTCTTAAGACGGACATGGAAAAAGGTTGAGGAATGTTGCTGTCCTTGTATGACATAGTTTTCCTTGCTTTCCATGTGCATGACTTTTCTATTTTACTATTACATGCACTTCTTTTTTGTGCTAAAGAAGTATGGAACTTAATTCTATTCTGTAGTTTGAGCTTTAAGATGACTTAATGCAGTAAACAATTACTAGATTACTTTTTTTTCCCTTCTTAGCAATAAGTTAATCTTGTTTAGATATACTCAGTTCCCTTACCATCAAGTTTTGAGAGAGTTTTGGTTGCCATGTAGAAAGCTGTCCTTTCTTTAATAAAGCTGTGTACATTTTCTTAATGTGCTTACATGAGTAAGTAAAAGTGGCTTGTGTCCAGTATTCTTTTGGTGGTGTTTGTCCTGCAAGTTTTCATGAATTGTGTATACAATGATCTCTCCTATTTATTATTGGTTGTACTTCATTAATTAATTTGCTCACTTCCCACGTGCTAGGTGATTGTTCGCTTAATCTGCAGCTTGAAAGATTTGTCGATGTTTTGCTTCTCTTTCCTAGCCTTACTGCCGAAGCATGGCCTTTATAATCAACTAATGGTTGGATGAATTACATGTATCTAACTTTTAACTTTTGCGTGCATTTGTTTGTGGATAATGCCCCCAAAGCCTAGATAGTTACACAAGAGGAAAACTAGAGAGGAGGGAGGGAAGCACCCTGTCATGGTTTTATTTTATGTGTGGGTGGGTTGGCGGGTGTGGGGGGTTGTTTTTATTTGTGTGTGTGTGTGTGTGTGTGTGTGGGGGGGGGGGGGGGGGGGGGGGGGGGTGGGGGGTGCGGTGCGGGGGGGGTTCCAAAATATAGGGAGAAACAACTCTTGCAAAGGGAAATAACATTATTATTTAGCAATTCCATCCTCATGTTGAACACTTAGATCATAAATGAGGCTTAACAAACCCAATTGGACTTCTTGCATTGTAAACTTGAATGATTGCATAACAAGCATGTAGTATGTCTTGTATTTTTTTTTATATCGAAATGTCCCTTGTCAACACAACTGAGGAGATTCAAATGCAGTAATCTACAAAGGGGTTGAACCGTTTGAGCTACTGATGAAGAAAAAACTAATTGTCACATATATTATCAAGCTACCTCCTAGTTCCTAGCTGGTTGCTGTTTCTGGTTCCTTGTCCTCTGTTGTAACAAATTTTCAATCCAATGTGCTAGGCAAGAGGAACTTAGAAAAAGAAGGGGTGATGATTGCATTGCTGAAACAAAATGTAAGGAGGTGTGACTGCAGGGTAAGATGAATCACCTTTATTCCTGCACTATGCAAAGGGTGTTAGATGTTGATACCCAACTTAGATTAAAATACTGACTTTCTTTTTCTAGATGATATATAGATTCTTCATATTATTCAGTTTACACTTTCATTGATCAATTTCTGCATTTTCTTTAGTTGCAATTTCATCTCTGGGAACTCTTTAGAATTCTTGGATATCTAGTTGCTGAGGATATTTTCAGGTGTATATGAGGGATCTGTACCTCAACAGCCAGCTGAGGGTGGCGCGACGTGGCTGAATTTCAGCCACAATTTTGGGCGCTGCTACCACGGTCGCAATTTTTTGTGAGGATTGTGATCAAGTCGCAGTATTTTTCTAAGGATTGCTACCATGATAGCAGTCTTTTCTGAGGACTGCGACCATGGTCGCAATCTTTTTCTGAGAACTGCTATCATAGTCACAGTCCTAATTACACTGAAAATATATGATTTTTTTAGGACCGCCACCATGTCACAGTGGACTGTGACCATGTCGCAGTCAGCTGCGACCATATTGAAGCGCCAACTGAGAGAGTCTCTCTCTCAGCTGGCGGCTGAGGTACATCTCTCTCTCTCTCTCTCTCTCTCTCTCTCGTGTGTGTGTGTGGTGTGTGTGTGTGTGTGTGTGTGTGTGTGTGTGTGTGTGTGTGTGTGTATAGTAAAATATGTTGCTGAGAGACTCTCTCAGCCTGCGGTGACGTGGCACATTATGAGCCACATAATTCGACAATCTAAAATGGCGTCCCGCTTTTAAAAATAATTGAAATTATTAAAAACCACTATCGTTTGTCTTTTTCTTGGGATGATGTATTAGTTTATATTCTTTATTATTATTTTTCCTCTTTTATATGTCTATCTCTCTGTGTCTTCTCACGCTGTCAGATTTAGATTTTTGACTTATAAAGATTATCGTTCTTAAAAAGCAAGCGAGCTGCGAGAGCGAGATAGATATTAATTTTAGTCGCAGACCTAAACTCCAGCAACTATTTTGATAAGTTCATGTTCCCTCGGGATGTTAGCTTCAATATTTTCATCGTGATTTTCTCTTCTTCTTCTTTCAAGTAAGGCCGTATGAAATTTCATTTTCAAACTATTTGTTTTACAAGACATCGACCAAAGTCGCAGTCCAATTAAAATTTATTAATAAAAAGACTGCGACCTTGGTCGCAAAAATGAAAAATAAGTTAAAAAGACTGCTACACATAAGACTGCGACTAATGTCGCAATCTTCAGTCGTAGTCTTCTAATCATCTAATTACTTAACTTTCAAGACATTATTCACTCTTCAATTGACTATGTCTCTTGTTTCATAAGAATGCGATCATGGTCGCAGTATCCTATTAGATTACTTAATAAAAAATACTATGACCAAAGTCGCATTGTTATCAAACAAAACATCTCAAAGAGACTGTTGTTACATAAGACTGTGACCGAAGTCGCAATCTTCTAATCATCTTAATTAATTAACTACAAGATTATTGTCACTGCTTCCATTGACTGCATAAGACTCTTGTTTCATAAGAATGCAACCATGGTCGTAGTATCCTATTAGATTACTAATAAAAAATATTATGACCAAGGTCGCATTGTTATCAAACAAAACATTCTCAAAGAGACCGCTGTTACATAAGACTGTGACCGAAGTCGCAATCTTCTAATCATCTTAATTAATTAACTTACGAGATTATTGTCATTGCTTCCATTGACTGCGACTCTTATTTCATAAGATTGCGACCACGATCGAAGTAGTATCCTATTAGCTAGGAAGGTCGAAAAAATACTACGACCCTAATCGAAAAAATAAAAAAAGGCTACAACACTGCGACCAAAGGTCATATGTAAAACAAAAATAATTTAAAAAGTTGAAAATAATATTAAAAAATTAAATCCAAAATTTTTCTGTTTAGAAACTGCAACTTCGATTGCAGTTAAGAAAACAAAAAAAAAAACGTTTCAAGTCGCGTAATAAATTTTTATTGTGATTAAAACATCTTTTCAAAAAAAACTTGAACATAAGTGCGACCATGGTTGCTTCTTTAAAATAAATTATTTTTCTAAAATTTAGTTATCAATATCTGTAATTTTTTTTGTTTGAAAAGCTCAAAATTTTTCGATGGTAATTTTTTTAGTGGAGGAATAGTTGTAGCGGTTAAAAGTGAAACTTAGAGTAC